>JAPPVO010000016.1:171551848-171777668 GCA_030407325.1 Camellia japonica
AATCGGATATCGATTTGATTTTTTGTCATGAATAATCTACCTATATTGTGATTTAAAAAATAAATTATTTAAATTATTAAAATGAAACTCATAATGAATTTCACGAACCCAACCAATAGATTGGAAACAAACTGTTTCTCTTATATTTATGTGGTGGTGTTGGTAGTGGAAAAAAAAATCTATGATAATCTTGAAATAAGTTTACGTGACATTTTAATTTAAGTTTTACTAATTAGCATCATTCAATATTTTTGTTCTGAGTTTTAAGAAATAATATAATAATTATCAGTCATGCTAGAGACTTCTAATTTGGTGGCTCTAACACCACTAATGAGGTGAAAAAAAAAAAAAAAAAAAAAACAACACACCTGTGGCAGTGGGTCAACCACTGACTGACTAATTAGTACTCTCACTCATTTTTCAATATTATTTTGTGATAAATCAGAAAAATCACATGTTATTAGATTGACCAAAAATTAATTTCAAAATAATAATAAAATTATAATTTTATTTTTTAATATTTATAAATTGTATTATTAATTTATAAATAATTTTTCAAACATTCACTTAAATGAAATTTTCCCTATAAAATATTGCTCCAACATTATCAAGTACCTTCTCCGTTGGAAAGGTAGATGAAGATTCAAGACCAAGGTAAGGACACCTCATCACTGTGCATGGGAGCTGAATGACTGTAGACCATTTTAGAAACAATAATACTATACGTATCAATTAATATATTAATAGATAATATAATATAATTTTAAAGGTATTAAAATTTTGTATTTTATATAATAGGTGAGATTCATAATTTTAAAATTATAATACCATAATATTTATTAGCATATAAATTAATATACTAATTAGTTCGTGTAGTATTAGAAGACAGTGAGTGTATGTGAGGAGATATATTTCATGAATTGGGGGTGCCACGTACGAATGAGTAGGCCCGGTTCTTTGGCACTTAATGCGTGCAATGCCACGTGATCTGTTGGGATTATAAAATTACAATTATAGCCTTACACCAACCATGTGAACGCTTGTTAGACCATCTCGTAGAGGTGCATGAATTATGTTTTTCAAATAATTAAGGCCCCGTTTGGGGACTTATCTTTTTAGTTAAAAAGTCAAAAAGTTATCTTTTTAGCCAAAAAGTCAATAACTCATACCAAAAAGTCAAAAATTCTCTTTTCTCTCCACTTTTTGCACATCTTTTCGTAATTAGCCAAAAAATCATCCCAAACATATAAGTTTTTTTTACCTACCTTTTTAACCAAATAGCTAAAAAGTTACTAAATTAGCCTGTTCCCAAACGAGGCCTAAATAAAAAATTGTTCATTTAATAAACGAATTGAATTAAATACAAGATAAATAAATAAACTTGGCTAATCTATTTACTTTATTATTGATTTTTTTTCCCCTCAATAGATAATGAAGGAGAAATTCCTTGTAGCTCGAAAACAAGGCTCGACTTTGGCTCGAGAGGGAGAGAAGAGAGGAGAAGGAGAAGGAGGGAGAGAAGAGAGGAAGAAGGAGGAGATCGGCCCAGCGCCGGTCGTCGCCCAGCCCGTCGCCGCCGATCTCCCAGCCCATCGCCCAGCTCCGATCGTCGCAGCAGCCTCCTCCTCCTCCTTCCTTCTTCCTCCTCCCTCCTCCGCCTCCTCCTCCCCCTGTGAATATGCCCCCTCCAGTCCTCCTCATCCTCCTCCTCCTCCTCCTCCTCCCTCTCTTCTCCTTCTCTTCTTCTTCACCCTTCATCTTCGACGACCTGTAACAGAAGAAGGAACAAAAAAAAAAATCGAGCCAAACTCGAGCCATACATTTCGAGCTACCAATCGCGGTTCATAATGAAGATAGTGGTGGTAGAGGGTGACCATAGTGATGGTAGACATGGTAAAGTGACTATGATGTCACATCATTTTAATAATATTTTTAAAATAAATTTTCAATGTGAATGAGTTTTTTTTTTAGACCAAGACAATTTGAGCCTAATAAATAAATATCCAGTGGTGAAATTGGTGTTTTTGCCTGGATCACGTCCCAGATTCCCAACTGAAGCAATGGGCCTACCTGAAATTGGGCTCAAAATGTTTCATCAAATTGGGCCTAAGCCTAGACAACACAAAGATGCACAACCTCGACTTTAATTCGTTCACCAAAAACAAAAAAAACAACAAAAATGTTATCAGGTTTGAAACCAAAGCCCAAATCGACAAGCATATAATATTAAAGAATGCATGATCCAAGCGATGTGGGCCCTTAGGCAGAAATTTTAAATAAGACCTATCAATTTTAATTAATTTTTTTGCTAATTTATAAAAACACACAAGCAGCATAATTGAAGGGCATAGGGAAAATACTAATGATATAGTAATAAGTGATCATATTTGGGTATCGTATTTAAATATCATATGATATAGTTCCTCATATAACACGAATCATATCATGTGATGGGCACCACAAAAGATAAATTTTAATACATTCTAGATAAAAATTTGAGACTTATGAGTCGATATGGCTAGTGCCATTATAAAAAGAAAAAAAAAAATTTGTGATACATAAAAGGAATGATTATACAGAATTATCATATAAAATTGTGTATCTTATTGTGATAGTTTTATTTAGAAACATAACATTCATCATTATGAATATAATATTTCAAAATTTGCTTTTGTATGAAATTTGTTTTTCCAAATTTTTTATTTTTTAAATTTGGAAAAAGAAGTATTCACATTTAGGTGGATATAAGACTTGAAGTTTAACTAAAGTTGGATTCTATCCTTGGACAGTTTTCAACTTTTGTTTGGTAATTACACCAATTAATCAATAATTTTCTTTTTCTAAATTTGTTTTTGTCTGACAACAAAGGTTGGTTTGGTAGCTTTGATCTAAAGTCACCAGACAAAGGACACAATTCAAAGTCTATGATTTCAACTCTTTTGAGAGGTTTGATTAGATTACTACCTTAGATTTTTTGGCATTTTGGAGAAAAAGCCCATTTATGATACCCCACTCTCCACCTAATTAAACCCACCCTAAACTTCAATGGACCCATCAGACTTCTCACCTATATCAATTCTTGTCAACCTTCGATCTTTCTTTCATAATATATAAATATTTATTGAAAGAATCAAAATGTTGAAAATTCTAATTTTTCTTTATTTTTTTGGTTATACTGTAAATTAAATCAAATGACTACAAAGTTTTGAGTGTGAGAGCAAAAGTGTGAGATTTAAATTGTGAATTTAAATGTTTTTTTAGAGCCATGCACATGTGCCCTGAGGAAAAATAATTTCATCTTGATAGAGGGAGAAAAGCAAAAATAAATAAATAAACAATGAAAAAAAAAAATCTCCTATACATAACACTGTTAAAAATAAATAAATAGAATGCCAACCAAAATAATATTTAAATGCTCTTTATATTCTAATATATTGAGTATTAAAATGCTACATCTCGCCGGTACCGAATCTACCATGTTCCTCCTCCTCTGTTTCTCGCCGTAGTTTTCACTACCATCTCACCGCTAAATTTGTTTTGGATCTGGATGTTTCCACAGATCCGACTCTTTCTCCGAGTATGATGTTGTGTTTTCTAGTTTTTTTTCTTCTTTTTTTAATTTTTTGATTTGGGATTGTTCTATGGTACTTTGCTTTAGCTTATCCATTTTGTGGTTGTAACCTATGATCTATCTCAAATATACTCTATGGCCAATTATTTTGGCTTCTACTTTGTAGTACGAGCACGAGCATGAGTTTGAATTTTTCATAATTTTTACTTCTGTGTGCTTTTGATCTGATTTTTTTTTACTTGGTGTAAGTTTATTTGTTAAATGAATTTCTCTCTATAAGTGCCGTTTGACTTTTGTAATGAAAATTTCTTTTTGATCAAAAAATAAAAATAAAAATAAAAAATTTGCCACACGGTTCAATAAAAATAGAAGGAAAAACATTTATAAAGCATTCTCTATCACCTCTCTACGTTTATTCTTGATGTAGAATTTTATAAATTTCTATAATATCCTTAAAGTGTCTTATAAAAATCTTATTTATAATTTTATAACAATGGAGTGTTTGGGGAGTAAAAAATTAATATTTTTTTGACTAAATTTATAAAAAGACAAAATAAATTAAAGTAATTAATAAAATAAAATATTATATTAAATTTATAATCATTTTATATTTTCTCTCACAAATATCATATTAAATTATAAAAGAATAAAAAAAAAAATTCAAACATAAATATTTCAACATACTAAAATAATCAAAATAATCTAACTTTCCCAAAGTCTAATTTTATGGATAGTGGTTTGAACTGGGCGCCATTATCCTCCGCCGTCTGCGCCCAAAAGTCCCAACGCATTTATCACCAACCTATCATTCTTGTCTGACATGTTTTGAACACAATCGTCACAAATGTTTGGTTCTACCCTATACATAATTTGATGAATGTAATTACTAATTGGATTAGTTTTTTAGAACTGATTGCCAAGTGTTTTAGAAAGATATAGAGATTAGACTTTTTTTTATTTCTTTATTTTATGAATATTAAAATCAATCATAGAATTAAATATAATTTCATAAGGATGTAGAATTTACATAAGAGATTGCATATTCTAATTCTGTGACCAATTTTCTGTATTTCTAGATTTTTTTTATTATTCTAGTTAATCATAATTTATAACCCTCATATATAAAATTATGAGTTTATTTTTAAAGGATGGATCAATTATTAAAATAATTATTTCTCACTTCTCGTTCAGCCAATCTCAAGGTTTTAGCCCATTAATAATTCAATAAGTAAGTTTATGTGCATAGAAACTAAATACATAATGAGATACAACATTTTCACAAGGGGTGAGTCTTACATGTGTTGTGCTCTTCACATTACTATAATTCAATACATGTATCTGCTAATTAGTCGGGTTTACACCTCCTGACAACAAATAAAAATAAGAACCACCACTTTGCTGTCGTTTGGTATTTACTATTTTTTATTAAATATATTTTTGTATTTGTTTTAAAACAAAAGAGGTGGATATAACGGTTCTTGTTAATAGTTGGAGATAGTAGTTGGAGATGGTTTTCGATAAGAATAGCGGCCAAAGGTGGTGTTAATTGTTGGAGATAGTAATCGGAGATGGTTTTTGTGCGGGGGGTTCTTTCTGCACTATGAAAAAAGGTAGAGCTTCGTGGAAGAACAAAATACTCCAGGAAGCAAAGTCAACACAAGTAACAAACGGTAAGGTTGCCTGATCGAGGTTTGGTCAGAAACCCTTCTGATGGTAAAGTCATGGACTAGGGGAGAAGAAGAAAAAATGATGCAAAGAGAGTGTATGTATTGTATGTATGGATTTCGGATCCTCTGAGGGTGAATACTGCTCACTTTTTATTAAAAAAAGGTTGCATATCCTCTAAGACTTCTCTCTCCGTCATTTGTCATGTTTGTCTTGTTTGTTTATGGTTGTCTCCCATTGGAGAAGAATGACCACTCCGCCTGACACTCAGGTGTGCAAGTCTATCGCGTGTACACCTCGTCCATTTGCGCCTCCACATCTCCACATTCTGTTCAGACAAAGGGAGAAGAGCAAAGTTATTTGTCTATTGTGAGCTCAAGAAAGATCTTCAAAGTGTTGGCCTTCTCCAAGTTCATCCACTTCGGAGTGGTTGTCCAACTTGGAGGTCCAATATATTGCTTGACCGACTTCAAAGTAAGCATTGCTTGTCAGGCCGAGCGTAGTATCTTGCTAGCGTCGGAGTGGGCCTAACACTAGCTGAGCTACCTTACTCGCCTTGCTTTGAAGCAAGTATTTTGTCATTGGGCTGAGCTCCAAGCTTGCCCCACTTTGGTGTAGATCTAGTGTCGGGTGGAGTTCCAAGACTTAGTTGATTTTATCCCACTTCAATTTTCAATAAGAAATAGCGGCCAAAGGTGGTTTTACCACTACTAGAAGGTGACTGGTGATGCCCGAAGATAGGTGACTAAAAGTAGTAGCCCACGATTGGAGATAGTGATTAGAAATGGTTACTAACTATCTAAGATGGCTGAAAGTGATCTTGATAAAAGGTGGTGGTTGCCGGTAGAGGTGGTTAGTGGATGTCAAGCATAGTTCTAAATATCGGCCAATATGTACCGTACCAGCCGGTTCGTACCAGAAAATTGGAGTGCCGATTCGGATATGGGCCGGTATATCGGTGAGAATGAAATTCGCAGTGGTAGCGGCCGATTCCCGGTACATATGGGCCTGAATCCAATACATGAGCCATACAGTTCCAATACACATTTTCCATCACTAGTACGACTGAAAATGGAGCAGAGAACCTCCTGCAAAAGCAAAAATAATCATTCGGTACAAATGACAATGGAGCAGAGCACCTGCAAAAACAAAAGCAAATGTAGAAAATGAAGGGAATAACCCATCACATACATGTACATCACTCACTCAAACCTTTTACTTCAAGTTTTTTGTCTTCTTCAAGCAATATACAGACTCACGGATCATAAATTTGTAACAACCTCTAAACAAAAACCCTCAATCGGACCAAACCCAAATCCTCAATCAAACCCAAATCCATCTCCCAGTGGCATCAATCTTGTAAAGTGTTGCAGGGAAAAGCATCGAATCGAACCCAAACCCATCTCCCAGTGGCACTGCTTTCAAGCTTCTTCTGTGAAGGTTTGTTGTGTCATGCTCTGTTTTCTTCTTGTGTTGTTCTGTTTATATATTTGTTTTGTTTTGTTTTTTTTCTTTTTCGTAGTTGCTAATATTTAAGCCATTGTTCTGCATTTTGTGGTTATATTATGGTATGGGATGAGAGATAACTAGGGCAAAACACCAATAAATCTCAAATTTTAATTTGTTAAATCATTTGGTCCTGCCTTTTATTTTGTAGACTAATAAGTCTTATTTGAATGTTAAAAGCTCACTATAGGCCTTTTTTAGATTTCCCTTCTTTCGGAACATCAGCAATATTAACTACACCAACAACATTATCAAACATCATGAACATCATAAAACATCATCAACACAATCAAACATCATCAAACATCAACTACATCATCAACATCATAAAACATCATCAATACCATCAAACATCAACTACATCATCAAACATCATCAACATCACCAACATCACAAAACATCATCAAACATCAACTACATCATCATACATCACCAACATCATCAAATATCAACTACATCTTCAACCTCATGAAACATCAACTACATCTTCAACCTCATCAAACATCATCATACATTATCAACATCACCAAACATTGTGAACATCGAGTTGGAGCCACATGTTCTTGCCCTTACGATGAGTGGCGACGATAGCCTTGCCGAGGAGAGAGGATTTGAAATCAGAACATGAGACTCCATTGATGACCTTGGAATCGTCAACGATCAAAGATCGCTTGATCTTCTTGCCGATAAATGGTCTTCGATGGCTCTTCGAGCTGCTTCTACCTCTGGAAGCTCTAGCATTGTCGTCAAGTTTGAGCTCTGAGACTGAAGAGAGAACAGATTTGTTTTGTTTTGTTTTGTTTTTGGAGTAATGATACATAGCTCAATCTCACTTTTACCAGATTATTAGAATCACTTTGCTTGGTTAGAGTTTTAAAATACTTTTGAAATTTTTTTATTTTATACCAAATATAAAAAGGATTAAATGATTTACAAAAAAATACTCAGAACTAGATAGAGCAACATTTCCCAATATGGGATTTATGAGTAATTTTTTTATTTTAATATATATATTTATGATTGTTCAAATATTAATATATATATATATATATTTTTTTTCTCAGCAATGTACCTGTAGAGTATGTTTCATATTTATTTCACTTCTTCATTCCTTTAAGTTGATTTATTAGACTCACTGGTTATGGACCTATTAAAACCAATAAATTAAGTGGTAGCAGTGTATAATTAGGCTCATGTATCGAATCTGTTTGACTGACTTTCACTACAGTTTTCAAAACTTTTGTTTGTTAACTACTTGATTGTTCATAAAAGAGGTTTAATATTTTAATTTTTTTTTATTTTTTTATTTAAAGAGGTTTAATCTGTTAGATTTTTTATTTCAGATTTTTTTTTTATTTCATATTTTATTTCAAATTTTTTAATTTGTCAATTTTTTTTTTTTTATTTCAGATTATTTTTATGTTAGATTTTTTTTAAAGAGGTTTCATTTGTCAATTTTTTTTAAAGAGGTTTAATTGTTAAGTAAAGAGGTTTAATATTTTAGGTTTTTTTATTTTTATTTTAAATGCATTATTATTAGTAACTAAATTAGAATTACAATATTTGTTAATTGAAAACTGTTATTGTAGATAATTGAAAGTTATAATGGCGCACAGAAGTGGTTCCAGTGGAAAACCTCCAAGTGATGATATTGGTTGGAAATTTGGAATTCCACTAGAAAATACTAGGCATAAAATTAGGTGTACATTTTGTGGAAAAGAGCTAAATGGTAGTATAACTAGGTTGAAGCAACATTTGGCCCATATGAAAGGTCAAGTCGCACATTGTGCTAATGTCAATGGTGAAGTTCGAACACTAATGATGGATCATTTGAATAATTATAAGGGCAAAAAGCTTGACAAAAGAAAGATGAATGAGGAATTGACAGAACAAATTAGAGCCAGTTAGTGTGATGATGATGAAAATGATGAGGAGGACCTAGAAATGGTTATGGCCCAACAAATTAGGGCTAGTGATATTAAGGTTGCACCTTCTCCTGGTTTTGCTCGGCGAAATCATAGTGTTCGTAAGGCTAGTACAAGTAGGAAATGGATTGATACATCCTCTTTAGAAGTTCAATTATTAGACATAGATGTGGATCTTCATAGGACCAAAGGCAACAAACAATCCAAACTCTCCTCTAGATTCTTGAAAGAAGCAAAGAAAAAATTAGGAAGAGTAGTTAGCCAGTTTGTATTGTTCACTCCGGTGCCTACTAATGTTGTTAATTCTAAATGGCTAGAACTAATGTTGGATATTGCAAGAGAGGTTGGAAAAGGAACAAAGCTACCTAGTTCTTATGAAGTAAGCCTCTAACTTAAAGTTTGAAAAAACTCTTTCTATGTTTAAAAATAAATAAATTATTAAGATGCTTGTTAATAGTTTTTGTTTGTTATTTATTATTAAACAGGTAATTGAAGTATATTTACCAATGGAGTATGAAGCTTTACAAAATTGGATAAAATCTCATAAATCTAGTTGGGCTGAGAGAGGTGTTACAATTATGTGTAATGAATGGTCTGGGCCCACAAGAAAGCACATTGTTAATTTTCTTGTGTATAGCAATCGTGGAACAATTTTTCAGAAATCTGTGAATGTAACTGATGTACCTAGTAGGACAGCTGATTGTTACTTGGGCCTTATGGACAAGGTAGTGGATGAAATTGAAGAAGAATATATTGTGCAAATCGTAACTGATAACGAAGTTGCGATAAAGGCAGCTAGTTACAAGCTCATGCAAAAAAGGAAGAATTTGTATTGGACAGGATGTGTAGCTCATTGTATTGATCTTATGTTAGAGGATATTGGGAAGAGGCAAAGGTGTTGGATTGTGCAAAAGTAATCACACGCTTTATCTATAACTCCAATTAGGTCGTTGATTTCATGAAGAGATTCACAGGAGATAGAGAGTTGTTACGTCTTGTCATCACACGCTTTGCCACCAATTTCATTACTTTGGAAAACATTGTTAAACATAAGACTACTTTATAGGATATGTTTCATTCTCAAGAGTGGAAGCACAACAAATGGTCCAAAAATGATGATGCAAAAGAAGCGAAAAAAATTATACAAAGCAAAGATTTTTGGACCAAGGTGGCAGATATATTAAAAGTTCAAGAATCACTTCTAAAGGTACTTAGACTTGTAGATGGGGATGAAAAGCTCACAATGAGTTTTATATATGAAGCCATGGATAGAGCAAAGTTGGCTATCAAACAAAATTGTTGCTATTATGTAGATTATTAGAAGATTATTGATAATCGATAGGTTTTCCAACTACACACGGACTTACATGCTGTTGGTAAGTAATTTTTAATTTATTTAAATTATAAATTATGTGTTCCTTTGTCTCACTTTTATTATTATTTTATATTTGAATGTAGGTTATTTTTTAAATCTCATATTCCAATATGGAGAGCATCTTTCTAATCATCGAGAAGTGATGAGTGGAGTTAGAAATGTGATTTCGAGACTTCTACCAGATTTAAACGAGCAAATATAGGTGATAAACCAAGTTAGTCATTATTTAATATTAGTTAAATTGATAACTTATTATTTGACTTGTGAATTGTGTTTGTAAAATTGCTTATTGCCTTTTATTCATTGCAGATCTCTTTATTTTGTAATAAAGAAGATTCTTTTGGTGATGTGTTAGCACAAAGAGCAATGAAAGCAACAAATTCTGGTAATTATTACATACTCAATCAACTGTTAACTATTTTAATTACATATTATTGTTACATTGTCAACACTTCTATATCAAATTATAACATAATCACTAATAATTAATTGATTTGTATATAGATGAACAGTGGATCCATTATGGTACATCAGCTCCGGCACTCCAAAAAGTGGCTGTGAGAGTATTGAGTCAAACCACGTCTTCTTCTAATTGTGAGCGCAATTAGAGTACATTTAGCTTGATACATACAAAGATAAGGAATCGGTTGAAGTATAAAAAATTAAATAAACTTGTTTATGTGTATTACAATATGAGGCTAAAGATTAGACATGCAAGACGAAAAAGCCAAGATGACAGAGATGAATCTTTTAACCCCATCAATCTTGACTATATATTTGAAGAAAATGATCTATTAACTCCATGGCTTCAAGAGAGAGAACATGCAGTCTTGGATGATGAAGATAACTCAGGTTGGTCGATTGTTGATAATGATGATGAGGGAGATCATGCCACTAGTAGCCAAGTATCTCAACACCATCAAAGAGCAGGGTCTGTTGGAAGTGGCTCTAGTGAGGGTCGCGGTTTGAGTCCACCTAGTGGTAGTGGAGATGATAGTGATGGCAGTCGTCCTCCAACAGGTTGTGGTAGTGGTGGACAATGGGAGTCTGCAGGTTCTGTACATGGTAGTAGACGTAGTATTCATCATATTGATCATGATTGAAGCAGGGATTCTACACAGTAGGGACGACATTCTATTTCTGCTCCTGATGTAGAATCATCAGGCGTTCACGATATATTGATGATATTTATGGTCATCGTGACCTTAAAAATCAATTTGGACATCTCAGCGTTAGACAAGAAGATGGAAGGGAAACTCAAAATTGGCGACCAATATGCCTAGTACCATATCCTTATTACCCTCCTTTAAGTCAACCACCACCACACATCTATCAACCACCTTATATGGGAAATTGGAACTACTCTCAACAACCTCATCAATATCCATATACAAAGGGTTTCAATTATGGTACCGAGAGGGGAGGGGGGGCTTGCAATGACACAACAACAATCAAGTAACAGTGGCAGCAACAACACCACTTATGATCAATGCACTTTTAATAACTACTACCAGGAATATCAATATGAAGAAATAGGCCAACCAATTCATAGTGATGATCAAAGTGATGTGAGATATGGAGATCCTTCTGTACCACAATGTAATTCTTTTTATTACTAAGTTTTAGAGTTGTTGATTTGTAGTAGATTGTTTGTATGCGATTATGACTGAAGCGAATGATTTATTTTCATGTCCTTCTTTCTCTTATTAATTTGTTGTGCATTTGGAAATATTTCATTGTTGAAAAGAAGTAAAAAAAATATTTCCACATCAATTTTTTTATTAAAAGTTTAACATATATACCAAATAAAAGCTTGAGACTAAAATAAATACATATCATTTAGTTGAAAATGAGTCAAAAGTGCCTCTACATATCAAAATTTTGATTAAAATGTGATAAATTAAGGCTAAAAGAGTAAAAAAAAATGCACAAAATTGAATTTTAGAGGAATTGCTAATGATTTTTGAAATTTCACGGCCGCAATGCCCGATTCCCAATACATACCGGTCGATACTACCGATACTAATACTCCGTGATGGATACCGTTACGTTATTCAATACCGCAATTTAAAACTATCACGTTAAGGGTGATTGTCAACTGTGTGAGGTGGTGGTATAAAAAAATTACCAGTGACGATGGCTGATGATGTAATGAGTGGTAAGTGAATACTGTTTGGATTTTTTTCTCCTATTATATGTATTTTACGTATGTACATCAACATAAAATATGTGATTAACAATAATGTTAACAACGCTTGCAAATTTAAAAAACAAAAAGGTGAAATGGATAGAGAGAGCTATAAAGCTGCGGATGTTCTTTGAGGAGTGTGTTTTTCGTCAAGACTTCAATGGCCTCTTCCTCTCCAGTATTTATTCATACACCCGAGGCTACAAAGCCTACTCTGGCTTTGTTTGGCGTAATGTTTTTTTTTTTTTTTTTTGATTATTTTAGTTAAAAAAATAAAATAGATTAAAAAGTTAATAGGATAAAATTTTATATTCAAATTATAATCATTTTATTTTTTCTCTCACAAAAATTAAAAAAATTAAAAAGTCTATTCTAAATAAAATTTTTTAATCACATGTTAAAATAATCAAAAAATTAAAAAAAACAATTCACATCCCGCTCACTCACTTGGCTAATAAGGTCTCGTTTGGCAACATGCCGGTTTAGTCAAAAAGTTAAAAAGTTATTAAAAAAGTCAAAAAGCTAATAACTCATACCAAAAAGTCAAAGATTTTTTTTTCTCTTTACTTTTTGCACATCTTTTCATAAAAAATCAAAAAATCATTCCAAACATATTAATTTTTTTAATTTATATTTTAACTAAATAGTCAAAAAATTATTAAATTAACCTGTTCCAAACGAAGCCTAATTCATGAGAAAATTTCAGATACCCAAATCTTGGTTCTCGTGAGTCCCAAAGCTTAAAAGTACTGTGTCTGTATGTGTCTTATATTATGATATTATGTCAATCAGGAACTAGATAGATAGATATAAGTTGTAGTAGTACAGTAATAATATGTGGTGTGTGATCTCGAGATGTTTTAAACTTTTGGCATTTCTTGTACATGTGAGTTGATTCCTGTTGAAGGAAGTGTATATGGTAATCTAGATGGAGATCCTTTTGACTTTGATTTTTTGGTCAAGACCCATACCAACCTTGCGTGTTTACGATGTATATGGTTTGGTATGGGTAGTCTTTGGTATTGGTCGTTACACCAATATATGTACCCGCCAACTACTCATATAAAGTTTTATTCTATTCTATCCTTTTCCATGTATACTTATTTACTTTAATAACAACACGTGGGACTTATTATAGTACGAGTTGTAGGAATTTAATCTGATATACGTAAATTAATTTAAAATATTTTACATATAAAAAAGAAAATACGTGAGACTTTAATTCATGTGAAAAAGGAATACTTAATTAATTGATTTATTTGTGAATTAATTGATTTATATGTGAAAAAGAAGCAACTTACTTCAACTTATAACTTCCAACCGATGTAATGCTTAATTTATTTTTTATTTACTAAAGAGTTAATTCCTCAAATTATATGTGAGTATACTCTCTCCCTTAACTTTTATATTAAAAAGGGATTTTCATAGTAAAACGAATCACCTAAATGATATGCTCCTACCATTTTAAAAAATAATAATTATTAGTTATATAGGTGCATTTTAATATAAAATAAAAGAACTGTAAAATGCAATATCATTCCCTTCAGTCTAGATTTTAGATTGGAGGTGCTGTTCGAACCTGTGGAGTCTGTCACTAGCCCTATTTCGATAATTCAAACAGTTCATTTTGTCAGATATTTCGTGTATCTCATCTAATTTTTTTTTTTTATTGATAAAATACACGAAGTGTTCTACAGAATGAACGGTTCGAATTATCAAAACGGGACTTATAATAAACTTCACGGATTAAAAAAGCGCCCTCTAATCTAGAATCTAGACTAGAAGAAATCCCACACCTTTTACCAACACTACAAACTCTCAATCATACTTCAAAAACCAAGAAAGAAAAATAATAATAATTCCGAGCTGTCTTCAGTTGAGATCTAAGATAGTTCGATCCAGTTCGGCCCATTGGTCCCACTTTTGGGCCCATTTTCGATAATCAGAACCATTCATATTTTACGGTTTGTTGAGTATATTAGTTTTGTAAAAAATCACGTCGATCGAATAATAGATACTATGTATTCGGATCACTTTTGTCTGGAACAAATGGACGGTCAGAAAATTAATGGTTCATAAAAAAGTAATCCGAATACATAGTATTCGGTATCCGATCGACGTGATTTTTTATAGGGATAATATACTCAATAAATCTTAAAATGTGAACGATTTTAATTATCAAAAAGTGACCCAAAAATAGACCCAATGGGTCGGACTGGACCCTCCAGTCCAGATGGTGGACTGGAGGCAAGCCCCAACCTAATAATAATAACAACAATAGCAAAATCTATGCTTTCCATAATTCTCCAAAAACAAAAAAGAATAATGCTATATGTATTAATTAATATATCAATTAGTATATTAACGGATGATATAATGTAATTTTAGAAGTTTTAAGTCTTTTTAATTTGTATAATAGGTAGGGTTATAGTTTTGAAATGGTAATATCATAATATATATTGATATATTAATTGGTATATCAATTAGTACATGTAAAATTACCGAAAAAATAACAAAAAGAAAATAAAAAATAAGGTCTATTTAAGTGCATTTATTTGGTCAATAATTTTTGTCTTACTATTTCAAAATACGTGTCATGAAAATCTTAAGTTATGATAAGCATTTAAAAAAAATAAAAATAAAAGTTGAGGTTGTCTGTCTATTTTTGTGCACTTGTTTTGGTTGAGCCTAAATCACACCTACACCTTTTTGATATGGATTTTGCACCTCTTTATCAAATTTAACCCCACATCATTATTATGCAGCCAAGATATTAAGAAACATTAATTAAAAAAATTTAAATACATTATTCCCACTTCCTAATGGTACTCATATTAATCAAGCATGCTCAAGTAATGGGTTCAACAATTAATACGATTCTCAATCACCATAGATGAGTGTAATCATGAGTCTCATGCAGGACTAAGATCATTAAGAAAAGGAGCAGCATCAATTTCAGGCAATATATGCTCCTTACTCTTTATGGTAAATCCTTGGTCATTATGCCGAACCAAATTTTCTATAGTTTAAGACACAGCGTGCCTTATCCAAATATTATTTTTTGAGTTGAGTTTCTTAAGTTAAAATCTAAATTTGAGAGAATTTGAGAGACTCGTGGAGCAATTAAGAGTATTGTTTCGATGATCTAAATCATTCATTTTGTGGAGTTTGCAGTGTATATTATTATTTATATAAAAAAATTAGGTCAATTCGATAATCAAAGATTTTCATTTTCATTTTGTTTTTTTTTTTAAAAAAAATAGACAATAAACATATTTTTAAAAATAGATCATCTATTTCTTTTATGCAAACACAATAGAATAAAAAGATTATGATTATTGGATTGATTTATTTATTTTCTATAGATGATATACACGAAATATTTTATAAAATGAACAGTACAGATCATCGAAATGGACTTGTAGTGGGCCCCACGAGCTTCTCAAGAAACTCAACCCTTATTTTTAAATTTACATTAAATTAAAAAAGAGAGCTAGGAATAAATTGTCTAGGAATATTTCATCCCTCTAGTATTTTCATACAATTAATTTGCGATATAGTAAAAATAATTGAAAGAGTAATTTTATACGAGCTAAAATTTTTTATAATATTTTTATATGGCATGTATCAAATTTTACAATTAATTTGAAAATTAGTAAAAATAATTGAAAGAGTAATTTTATACAAGCTAAAAATTTTATAATATTTTTATATGACATGTATCAAAATTTACAATTAATTTGTAATATAGTAAAAATAATTGAAAGAGTAATTTTATACGCGCTAAAAATTTTTATAATGTTTTTATATGACATGTATCAAATTTTGTAACTATCAGTAAAAGTCTACCGCTCAACTTCAACGCTAATGGTTACAATAGTAGTTCCGTGAAAATCTGTAATTCGTCTTCCAGAGTAGGTCTGAGCAAAGAATTTGTGAAATTTATAATTTGATTCACTTGAATCTAATTTGATAGGTTTGGATTGATTTTTTGAATCAGTAATTTGATTTCGGATTAAAAAAATTAAAAATTTGCATTCCATGGATCGGTTACAGATTGAATCCCATGATTTTGGATTAGAACTGATCTGAATCGTATACAAATAGCTTATATTTATATTATTTACTCTCTTGCATAGTATCTTCTCTTATTTCATATAAAACCTAAACCCAAACGTAAACCCGCGCAGTATCTTTTTTTTATTGCTTTTGTTTGTTGATTTTTAGTTTTAATTTGTAATGGTTTAAATACTTATGGTGGAACCAGTTTTGTATAATTGTTTAAATTCTAGAACAGTATGCGTTATTATGGAAATACGTGTTGCTATTGTGGAACTAATATGATACTATGTTTATATTTTTATGAAATTAAAATGTTATATATTTTTTTTTTGTTATTTAATTATGTGAATCCGTGGTCCTAAATCGATCCAATTCAAATTTAAATGAATTGATTTCACGATTTAAACAGATTGAATTAGTTCCAATTTTTCAAAAAGCATAAATAACAGAATAATCCTGATTTTACCTCAATTTAAACCATTTACCTCTATTCCTTAGTTATGTCTAGTGAAGCCTCTCCTTGTAAATTTAAAATAAAGGTTGTTTGATGCAATTTATTAAAGTTATAGCTGTCTTATTATTTATAATGTAAGTATAACTTAAATATAAAAAAAAAAATCAAAAATAATTATTAAAAGTTTGAGAAAAAAATACATTAAAATTAGAGGAAATATATATATATATATATATATATAAAAGTAGGAAGATAATAAAATAATTTTAAATGCATGAAAGTATAAACTTTTTTTTTTTTTGCACAAATTAGCGTACGAGTCACTTGTACTTTTATGAATTTTAAATTATTTTACTATCTTTCTAGTTTTTTGATATTTTTCCCTTAAAATTATATATTTTTTAATTATTATATTTTAGGGAAATTTATTAGAAAGTTCTATTTCAGGAATTTCTGTACCGTTTGGTCCCATATTTTAAATGGTTAATTGAGGAATTCTTATTAGATGTAGTGTGTGGCCAGTAAGCCATTTTTAAAATGTGGATGAGTATTGGTTAGACAGATATACCCCCACTAGTTAACTGGGAAAGTTTGTTTTTTTTTTTTTTAGAATGTGTGACAGGTATAGTGTGATACTACAATGTGGTAAGTATTAATGTGATACTCCAACGATGAGACACTCTAAAAAAATTAAAAATTGTTTAATGTACCTTTCCCAAATATGACAATGTGATAAGTATGATGTGACATTACAAATTTTTTACTCATCTTTCGTGTATTTTTTCCAAATGTGACAATGTAGTAGAAATGATGTGACACTCTAAAAAAAATAAAAACTCCTTAATATAGTTTTTTCAAATGTGACAACGTGACAGGTATGTTGTGACACTCTAAAAAAATTAAAAACTCCTTAGTGTACTTTTCCTAAACATAACATGTGACACTCTAATGTAGCGGACCCAATTTGATTGAATTACTGTTTGTCTTCACGTCATATGCCAAAAAACAATTAGTAAGGAATTTATGTCCCACATTGCGCGTGTTAAAAACAACTAAACTTTAAAAAGCTACTAGTGCGCTTTTCGAATAACGTGACACACAAACACCCCACCACCTTCTCACGTGGCGGGTATGTTGTGACATTCTAAAAAAATTAAAAATTCCTTAATGTATTTTTCCTAAACGTGACATGTGATACTCCAACATAATGGATCCAATTTGATTGAATTACTATGTGTCTTCACGTCATGCGTAAAAAACAATTAATAAGAAATTCACGTCCCACATTACGCGTGTTAAAAACAACCAAATTAAAAAAAATTATTAATGTGTTTTTCGAACAACGTGACATATAAATACTCCACCATCTTCTCCATACATAACCATGCCATCTGTCCCTCAACTGTACTAACAATGACAAAATAATAAATAAATAATTTAAAGAATTACTCAATCACTATAAAAATATTTAAGACTTTATAGGAGTAAATTACAAGTGCACAAAACAAAATTTACTAGTCCATTTACCTAAATTTTATCTTATAAGGGAGACTTTATTTAATAGTCAATGAAAGGGAATAGTGCCTGCCGCGATGAGCGCGGTGATTAAGCGACTTTGTAATTTGCCTCATATTCTAACGTTCTTTACTTTACCTTTTTATTATTATTTTTCTTGGTGGTAAATTCAAATAATAAAATTATGTTGTGATAGAAAATTTCGCAATCTCTTGGTAGCAAATACATGAATCTCATCAATGTTTAACATAAATGAAACAACTAATACCCATTAAAGATGGCGACAAGTTAATAACATTTATTGATGATTACAACACATCTTTTTTATTTATTTATTTATTATTTATTTATTCTAAAAAATCTTGAACATCGTAATGATTTTTTTTTTTCTTTCAAAATTCAGTTTCAATTAAGGATTGCATCTTCAAGTACAGATTTTTATATGTAAAAAATAATTTATCCACACAATTTTATTTTTGAATGTATTTCTGACAGGTAAAAAAAATGATTTGAGAGAAATTCAAATAAAAAAATTACGTGAATGTAAAATTGCTATTTATATATTATTGATTCATGTAAAAATTAAATTTATTTAATAATCATAAAAGCGTAATTTTATTATATTTATTTTTAAATAAATAAATAAATTTGATAAATATTTTTGTAATTATCAAATCAATCTTATTTATTTAATTTGTGGGATCTATTTACATACCTTCAAATCTAACTTCTAAATTGTTTTGAACATATTTTCTAAACTCATTTTTTTTTATATATATTTTAAAGTGAACTTTGAATTGTAATTTCAAAATTGTTTGAAATAAAAAATAATTTTTAATAGAATCATGAATTTAGTAAATAGCATAGTGCCAGAGAAATGAATATGAATTTACTGTCTCCAATTTTTTATATATGCATAGGACCATATCCTCTAGAGGGTAAATGCAAATGCATGTCCTATGATGTAGATAAAAGCTTATTTTGAGGGATATATTAAAAATTATTTTTTTTGTTTTTTTACAAAATATATAAAAGAATAAAAAAAATAATCACTTTGCTTGGTTCAAATTTTCTAAAAATACTTTTCAAAAAATTTTACTTTCTTATTTTCCGTATTTTTTTTTTATTTTTACTGAATTTTTTTAATATTTTAAGCAATTTTTTTTAAAATTTCTATACACACCTAACAAAATGCACTTAAAAAGTATAATTTTTGTAAAAAAATCTTTAAAAAATTCACTAAATACCAAAAATTAAAAAATTATAAAAATTCAGTAGATTTTTCTTATTTTTGTGTATTTATTAATTTTTTAAAATATTTTACTTTTTAGATACATTTAAATAAGATGCATCTAAAAAAGTAAAAAAAATACTTAAAATTTTAAAAAATATTTACTAAAAATAAAAAAATTAATTTTTAAAAAATTCAAACCAAACATATTGAATATAACTTTAAAAAAAATTTAAAAAATTAACTTTTAATTGCGTCGTCAAAATAAATTAAATATTGCTCCTCTTTATCAAATCTCAGTGGGTGAATCCACCGGTTTCATCATCGTCTCTCTCCCTGTATTAATAAATAAAATCGCTGCATTTCGTAATTATATCGGTCTCACGAGAAATATTAGCCAGCGAGTCGTCCTATTGTACATGGCGTAGAACCCACATCCTCAACCGACCAATCCACACTCCATCAAAAAAGCAAAACGACAACAACCCCACAACTGAAATGCTCTCAGAATCTAACCCCACCCCCACAGAGGAGTCGTTTCTCTAGCGCCCCCCTCTTCTCTCTCATCGAATATTGTAGTATAGTATTCCTGATACTGTATCTCTCTTTCCTTCTCTCTCATTATTATATAGATAGAGAGATACATGTATTATTGAATCTCAAAAATGGTTTGCTTCTTCAAAACGGCATACCCTCTTCTCTGTCTGCTACTTTAGTTGCTTTTTCCAGTGAGAAGTAAGTAGCAGAGCAGAGCAGTGAGTGTGAGTGCCTGCTTTTTTCTTTCACACCTCTTTTTATAGTTCCCGCTGAGTTTTTGTTGTTTGGGGGAGACCAAAATATGGAGAGAAAACAAGGATTTTTCTCGGCTTTGAAAGACGAAGTCGTCAGGGGCCTGTCTCCGGGGAGGTCTAGGGGGAGGAGTCCATCCAGGAGTGTTTCTCCCGGGTCGGGTCTTCTGCGCCGGAGGAGACCCCCCGCCGGCCACCACGTGGCGGGCCCGGACGTGTTCATTTCGAGATCCGGGAGCTTGAGGCCTGCGGAGGCGCTGTCGCCGTTGATGGAAGGGCCTGATCCTGATGAATCGGACGGTGGGGATTCCAGGATGGAGAGGTGGGGCCACTGGATGAAGGGACAGCTCTGTAGGGCTCCCTCTGTCTCGGCCTCTTCCTCTGCCTCTGCCTCTGCCTCTGCCTATCAACGGTCCGATCTGAGGTTGCTGCTCAGCGTTTTGGGTGCGCCTCTGGCTCCGGTGCACGTTAGCAACAATGACCCTTTGCCTCATCTTAGCATCAAAGACACCCCCATTGTTAGTCTCTCT
The DNA here is from genome assembly GCA_030407325.1 of Camellia japonica. NCBI lineage: Eukaryota > Viridiplantae > Streptophyta > Magnoliopsida > Ericales > Theaceae > Camellia > Camellia japonica. The sequence goes on from JAPPVO010000016.1 coordinate 171,572,659, forward strand.
CTCTTGCTCCATTCTCTTGATTTTTCGCATTATTATATATATATATTTGGCTTCTTTTAAGTCGATGTAATGTTTTCATTCCCACAATAAAGAAAAATAGTTATCCAAAAGAAAATCAATTAAAGAATACTTATCAAAAACAAAAGAAATCAATTACTCCTATAGAAAATTGAATAGGTAAAGGGTAGTTTTTTTCTTATAGTAAATTATGTCAGTAGCCTTTAAAACTTTGGGCTTTTTTAATATTGAGTCACCAAATTAAGTTTTCATCCCAATAAAGTGTCTAACTTCTCAAAATGTGACACTTGTGTACCAATTTAGAAATTCAGAGGCTTAATTAAAAGGAAATTTAGTTTTGGGGATTAATTGAAAAAAGATGTAAAGTTGTTAAGCTGTATTTGGGTGGTGGATTTGGGAAGTTATTCGGAAATGAAAAGGGAAAAAGTGTTGAAAATTATGTAAAATGTAGGCATATTTCACCTGTCTTTTCTTTTTTCCTTCCCAAATCCCTAACCAATCACAGCGTTAGTGAATGTCATGGGCTCTTATTTTGGCTTATTTTTATTTCTTGCACAGTTATAGTTGTATGAATTTTAAAAAGTCATGTACTGGATCATGTAATTAATTATTCAGTAATTCCGGATCATCAACTGGTGCTTCTGGATCAACTAGAGTAGAGTAGTAAATGTGTATCTTAATGGTTGAGTAGGAGACAAAATCAACCCCAATTTTCTCTTTTGTGTGGCCTCATTTGTGGAGAGCACCATATGCTGTGACTTTGTGAGGATTAATTGAATGCATTTTAATGGACTATGGAGAATCACTTCCTTCATAAATCAAAGAAGATATAAAGAAACAAGAAGTATGCAAAATATATATATTTTTTTTTGGTATGTAATATGTTGATCTGCAAGTGCAATGTGCTGATCTACATGATTCGCTTCACATTTTAATTTGCTGAAATTTTTCTCAAGTGAGACCATGTTGCTGGTGATGGCAGGAATCATCCTCTGCTCAATACATATTGCAGCAGTACACTGCAGCTTGCGGAGGACAAAAGCTTCAGAATGCTGTTGTCAATGCTTATGCGATGGGTAAGGTGAGGATGTTAGCTTCTGATATCGAGACAGCCACAAAGGTCATAAAGAGCAGGAATTCCTCCAAAGCTGCAGAGTCAGGTGGGTTTGTGCTCTGGCAGATGAATCCAGATATGTGGTATGTGGAGCTGGCTCTTGGTGGCAGCAAAATTCATGCTGGATGTAATGGCAAGCTTGTTTGGAGGCACACACCGTGGCTTGGTCCACATGCTGCAAAAGGGCCTGTTAGACCCTTACGTCGAGCACTGCAGGTAATGCCACCGTGTTTGTGATCCTACTCTCATCATCTCTGTCTCTTTAGGCTTCGGTTGGATGCGGCTTTTTAAGCCAGCTTATTAGTTAAAAAAATCAATTTTGTTTAAAAAGCCTTTGCTCATTTGGCAAACCAATTTCCTGCAAAATGTTCACTTTAACCACTCTAAAGCCATTGGAAAAGCCAAAAAAAACTAAGAATGTGCCAAACAAACTTAAACAAACTAGTTTTTTGAGCATTAGCTTTTTTGTAGGCTTGTTTTTAGTCAATAAGTGATCTCCAAAGGAAGCCTTAGTTTACTAATTGGCAAATTTGTAAGTTCATGATCTGACCTCTGTTCTACTTGCAGGGTCTTGACCCAAGGACCACTGCAAGCATGTTTACTAATGCTAGATGCATCGGGGAAAAAAAGATCAATGGAGAGGATTGCTTCATCCTCAAGCTTTGTGCTGATCCACATACATTGAAAGCCAGGAGTGAAGGTCCGGCAGAGATCATAAGGCATGTTTTGTTTGGCTATTTCAGCCAGAAAACTGGGCTCCTTGTACACCTTGAAGACTCCCATTTGACTCGCATCCAAAGCAATGGCACGGATGCTGTGTACTGGGAGACCACAATCAATTCATTTCTTGATGATTATAGGCCCGTTGAAGGGATCATGATTGCTCACTCGGGACGATCAGTGGTAACCCTTTTCAGGTTTGGAGAGACTGCTATGAGCCACACCAAAACCAGGATGGAAGAGGCATGGACAATCGAGGAAGTGGCATTCAATGTTCCGGGCCTGTCAGTAGATTGTTTCATTCCACCCGCCGAACTAAGATTCAGCTCTATCAGTGAAGCCTGTGAGCTCCCTCAGGAAGAAAGGGTTAGGACCGCTGTAGCAGCTGCAGCAGCAGCTGCTTATCGAGCCAAAGTTGCAGCCCTGGAGGAATCACGTGATAATAACATCAATAATATTGTTTTGAAGATGGATATTTAGGAAAGGGGCGGGGTTTAGCAGCAAATGTTTAGTAGAACACTAGCTTGTCAGTATAAAAGGAATGACAAATATGAGATTAATGGGTTAGTTAGAAACTCAGCTGATTGAGGAATTTTGAAGTTGGATGCAAGTTTCTTCAAATCTGTATATACAGGGTAAATCTTTATACCCTCAATCAAGAGTTTCATTATGCAGTCATGGCCTGAGTTTCTGTAGAATGTGGAGACAATGGAGGTTTGTCTTCTCCAATTTGCTTTCCATACATAAATATGGTGAAAATGTGCCGTCTGAGATTTACCTCTGTAAAACATCTTATGTCAAGACTATACTATGCTTGAGGATAATATTTCTGTTTTGTTTTTGTAAAACTCTCGTGCAAAGACATCCAATGATTAGCAGGTCCTTTAAACACAGGCATCACATTCGCAAGTCTATTTTATTCTACAGGATGGATATCTATTTTTTATCCAGTTTGCATAGTGCAGAAAACAGTTCGTCCAGGGAAGGAAAATGTTAAATGAGTTGTTACTTGGATTTTCATCTTACCACTGCCTAGTGTAAATACTTTCTTTACCTGTAAAAAGACTTGGATTTTCATCTTACCGCAGCTAGTGTAAATACTTTCTTTACCCGTGAAAGAGTTACTAAGTCGAGAATCAAATTGTTGGCTTTAGAACACAGTTTCTGATTACAACGACAAATTTTCCTGAGAAAGATATTAGCAAATCATGGTATTCCATCATTACACATGAGTATGCTTTCTATCTTGTCTTCCATATAAAATGAGTGATGCTGCATCTTGCTGTGCAAGCTAAGGTCCATTTCTTATTTTAATATACATTCTGATTGCTTTCCTTATTGTTGAAGGCTTTAAGCTTGATTTTTTGTTTTTGGGAACTAATTTAAGCTTGATCTTGAGTCTCACACTTCACGTGAAAGTTGAAGCCCTGTGTGTTTCCTTTTACTGTTGCTATTCACCTAACCCATTTTATTGAAGAACCTGATGCCTTCTGAATGTCTGTTTGGATTGGTTCCATTGCTAGACTGGACAGTAAGTTTCACAAATCTCCCTAATCATCTTGTGAATTGCTAAACTTGACACTATTTACCCATACAACCACAACAATGCCTGCCAAACACATTTCTTACTGCCACAACACAACTCATCGATCGGAAGCTGAAACAACCTTTTTACTTGGAAGATATCTTGTGTCTTTGTTTATTATTACCACCAATCTCTATAAATATTAATTATTAAGTGCAAAAAGTTACTTGAAATGTATTCGGCAAGGTAAAGACTGAGCCACACAAGCACGCACAAAAAAAAAAAAAAAAAAAAAGAAAAGAAAAGAAAAAAGGTAAATAGAATAATAGAATTTGCAATTAGTTATATTAGGTAAATGCAACCTTATCCAAATTCAACTTCAGTGCAAGAATTTTGTTGGGCTTCTTCTTGTACTAGTTGAATTGATGATGAGCATCAGCCGTTGTCAGATTACTACAAATATCAATTATTTGATAATTAGGGATGCCTTCCCTCAAGGAAGAATCTTATTCTGATAACTTGGAGGGCTGCAAAGAGCTTGAGCTGATGGTTGTAACTTCTGTACTGTGCTGGTTTTGAGGTCGATGACCAATATCTCACGTCAGGACCTTCAGGGTTTAAAGAATTTGCAGTTGACGACCACCATTACTATTATGTTTCGGACCAACTGGCCTCTATGATGGATTTATGTGCATTTCTGGTTGAAATGTATTAATAGTTCAATTATGTATGTTTTGTCACAAAAGGTTGACTAAAGTTGACTGTTAAATTGTATTTTTTCTTTTTAAAGAATTGAAAACCTCTGTTTTAAACTGTGAGGCTTTGGTCTCATGTTTTTATCTTTTGGTTCAAGGTCAAACGGATTTTGTTCTCTGTTCTTTTCATCTTTTTGAAGTTTATAAATTGTTGTGGACTCTAGTGTTCAGATGAAATTGCAGTGCAATTTTACTAGTCCTAGTAATATTTACAAGCCTATAAATTTGATAGAGGCTGGTAAAAAGCCATCCAAATTTCAGCTGTTCTGTTGCAATAAAATATCTTTGTTTGAAGTCCCCACAACAAAATTTTGTAGGATTTTCTCTCTCACATGATACATTTGAACGTGCATCACTGACTTTTTAGGAAATGGACCTAGCAGATGATAGATGTATTTTTTACCAATTGATGGTTACATTTTGGTGCTTTTAAGTTTTTCTAATGCATCTTGGCCCACACAGACATTACTACGTCACAGCAGGCTAAATATCTGCATGATCTCCCACATAATGTGTTGGTTGATTGGAATCGAATAGAGTGAAGCAAGTTTTACATGCCTCCATGTCGACTTGCTGTATGGAATTTACAGCAACTACTATTCATTTCCCTTTTTGCTGAATGCAATCTACGAATTCAACTCTGCGGTGGTGCTAAGTAGCTATTCATTCCATCATGGAAGAGGCTCTCCAAACATATTGCAACTGGAAAGACAGTTTCCTATGTGTGTGTGTGTGACGAAAACTACTTTGTTGATCAAAATTTTGGGATTTCTTTTGTAGGCATTTGGATGCGATTATGAGTCTGTCTGTCACCGTATTTCATACACCAGGTTGGTGAAATTGTCATATAACTGAGGAAAGATGTGCAAACAACCAATCTAAATTTAAGGAATTACATTCTTGGCATTTTCTGTAAAATAACAGATTCCGTAGTGTGAATGCATGATGTTTTAATGTCTAATACAGGCTTGCTTCTCTATCTGTTGTCCTTTCCTTTCAAAGTTTTGGGGGATCGTGTCAGGTATGCCTAAAATCCCTCTCTCCACCTACTTATCAACTCTTTCTCATGTGCTTAGAAATAAGTGAAGTTATTCAACATAGGTCTGCAAACAAGTTGAGCCGAGACGAACTTTGCTGAGCTCGAGCTCGGCTAGTTTGCTTGTCGAGCTCGTTTATTGAGCTCAAGCTCAGCTCGATAAGTAACTGGACTCGAGCTCGGCTCAGCTCATCTCGTTAATATTAATGAAACTCAAGCTCGGCTGAGCTCGGCTTGATAAGATTTTTTTAAATATTATTTATATTATTTAAATAAAAAATATTATTAATATTATTTAATATATAAATAATATATTATATAATTTAAATAAAGATAAACAAGTCCTCTTAACGAGCTGAGCCGAGTTTGTTCATGAACAATTCGGTTCATTTGCAGCCCTAATTCAACATGTGGATGTACAAGAAGCAATAACGCATTGTGACAAAACCAAATATCCATACCGGGACTTCACCTCCCTAAATTCATCATATTATAGATACTCTGTGAAAGGTACAGTGGAGCTAATTTGGGAAACATTATTTTGGATAATTCACCGCTACTTAATGAACATTAATATCTTTGAATCTACTTTTCATGCTTTCCATCTTCATAGAGTAGCTGCATATCCTTGAAACCTCCCCAATCTGTACTTAAAACACTGTTTTTAATCTATTCTTTCCTTTTTGTTCTCTGTTTTGAAAGTTTTTTTTTATTTTAAAGATAGGGCCATGCTTGGAAAGTTGTGAGTAGATGTTTGTTTAAATCTTTTTTGTGGTTCATCCTGCATACTAACATTCTTAATCTCCCAAAGGTGTTCGACATAATTGCAGGCTAAAGGTTTAAGGTTTAGATTGTAAACTGATGTTCTGACTAGCTTCCTTGTCAGTACACTTCAATTGGTAACCGCCAGTGTAGAATTTTCTGCATTATGTAATTTTGAAACTTTCCATATGAAAAGCTTGAGATTTATGTTGTTGAGCTGTTTGTTTTAAATTGAGAGCACACTCCTTAGCCATATGCAATCAAATCATTGAATAAACCTTCAAATGCTGCCACTGTCCGAAAAAAATTATCCGAAAATGTGATGTGAAGATATATAAATCCAGCTAATGAGCATTGTCTGCATGGGTAATAATGTATTGAAGACTATGTATTAGTAGGCTTTAGTTTAGGGAAGCCTGACTAGCATTAGAGCCGTTGACAAAATGACTCAAAAGGCAAGTTTGAGATTCTAGACAACATCATAACAAAAGTATACATAGGGTATCAGTGGGGAATTTACTTTTTCTGCCTTAATCATACTCATAATTGAAGGAGATTTTGGGAGAAACAGAAAAGCTTGTGCACCAAAAACGGTAGAAAGGAAAGAACACAGTCCTCATCGAAGTAAGAGACAGAAATTTAGTCCAGAAAAGTAGGGAATTTAACATGAGGTGTGATGTGAGTATAACTAATAAAAAAAATTAAATTAAGAAATTTATGTGTTGAATGTCGAGTTCTTTGTAGACTTGTCTCACATTGCCTCTCTAAGCCACTTAAGCTTGGTTCATATACTTTCAGGACTAGATTTTGGATGGCTTCACAAGCCAAGTCTCCATCTCGGGTTTGTTTCTCTTGTCTCTTCATTTTCACCTAGAGATTGTGACTCCTTATTAAGGCAAGTGCAAATGAGTGGTTACCATGACTGTCCTTGTCACTCCACCATGGACTTTCATAAGAAAATGGAGAAACTATCCATCACAAGTACTAGAACCACCAACACCAACACCAACACCAACACCAACACCAACACCAACACCGGTTTCAATATCACTAACATGTGGAAGGAGCAGACTTGCACCAACCTGTGTTGTTTCTTCTGCCTCGTGAAAGAACCAAAATCATCAATCAGGAGGGTAGGAATTGCAAGCTTCTTCAAAGAATTGCCTCTCATTGACGACCAAGAACATGTTATGGTGCTGAAAAAGCTATGGAACATGGCCATGACTCAACCAGATGACCCAGAGTTTCCATCTCTTGGCATCTTTGAGTGCATGGCGAAGTTAATCCACAGAGGTCTAGCCAATCAAGATTGGCTTCTTAGGGACCAAAACATAAACATCCCCTATTATGTAGCTCATGTTATTGGTTCTTACACCATGAACAGGGTTGATTTTGCAGAAAAAGCGGTGGACTCGGGTGTGATTCCACAATTGATGGAGCTTTTCAGAGGAAGAATGAGTTGGGTTGAGCAAAGGGTCGCTGTTCGAGCCCTTGGACACCTGGCAAGCTATGAAAGTACCTTTGAAGCTGTAGCTGAATATGAAACAGAGGTAATTAACTTAGCTATGCATTTAGCTTCTACCTGTCTTGAAGAGGTGTACACAATGTTTGTAGGGGTAAAAGACAGGAACAAGAGAGTGAAATATCACAGAGACTTGCTCACCAGAGGGGTTGGAGGACTGGAGATGGAGAACCGGAAGGCCGAGGAATGGGCCAGCCAACTTCAGTACTGGTCCCTCTATGTTCTCAACAGCTTTGCCATCAAAGGGAGGTCCATAACTCTCATGTGCAAGCAAGACTTCTTGAAGCAATTGTGTGAAATGTGGGGTGGATTAGTGAATCAAACCTCACCTGCTGGAATTGGCCTCATTAGAATCTTATGTTACAGTGAAATTGGAAGAAGAAGCATTGCAGAGTCGCAGGAAGTTATAGAGAAACTCTGTAATCTTTCAAGATCTTCAGATGATTGGCAGTACATGGGCATTGATTGCCTTCTCTTGCTTCTCACCGACCCAGATACGAGGTACAAAGTTATTGAAATCGCCACCCTGTGTCTTGTTGATTTGATTGAACTCACAACACTTGGAGAAAGATCAAACGTTGGCGAAGCCATCACAAGAACATTGCTTATAGATTTCAGTGGAAGTCAGTCGAGAACCAAGAAAAGTAGAGCCCAGAGAACGCTTGAGGAAATATGGGATTTGAAGGTGGAGAGAAGCAAGCAAGAGAAAATGCTGTCTGATGAGAAAGTTGAAGAGAAAAGGGTATTGGTGAGATTGATAAAACAAGAAGGAAACCATAGCTTTTGGGTAGGAGAGATTGAAGAAGCTCTATTGAAGTACACACAAGCTTTATTGTTGTGTCCACTAAGGTTAAGAAAAGAGAGAGTTGTTTTGTATAGTAATAGAGCTCAGTGTCATTTGCTGCTTAGTGACCCTGATTCTGCCATTAGTGACGCAACCAGAGCTCTTTGCCTGTCCAGTCCTGTGAACTCTCATGGCAAGAGCCTGTGGAGAAGATCACAGGCTTATGACATGAAAGGGTTGGCAATAGAGAGCTTGATTGACTGTATAGTGTTCATCAATGGCTGCAACAGATCAGAGATGACAAGCAATGTGAGAAATGTTCCATACTATGCGGCACGTATGATTAGCAAGCAGATGGATAGGGCATGGCTATTTGCCACTGCCATGTCAAAGACAGCAAACAATCTTGTGAATGAATCAAGACAATCAGACGGTAATGATGATGATGACACTCCGAACAGAGAGCATCCAAATGGTGAAATGATGAGAATGATGAACGAGAGAAAAGGGTTTAATTCAGGTATGTTAACCTTATGATTGGTTATTTGAATGTTATACAATTATGTTCAATAAATTTGAAATTCAAGTGGGGTTTTCACATTGTACTCCAAAATGGTGTGCCTAATAGGCTACGTTTGTTTAGCGGGATGGGATTAGTTAGATAAGAGGATAAATAATATCATGAGTTCTTAATTTTTGTTTTTTATTTTTATTTTTTTCTACTATGTGCCTTGTTCGTTTGACCCATAACCGAGAAAAATTATTCAAAATTTCACCCACATGGTCTATAACACTTGATTTTAAATCTACACCCTATATTTTAATTTCATAGTAGTAAAATTTTGATTAATTTCTCATGATCCCTAGAATTATTGAAAAGACATAGAGGTCCACATGTCTTCTAGTTAGTTTATCTTTATCCTAGTATTAGGTGCATGGAATTATTAATACCTTATAAATACCGTCTCTCCCATATTATTATTTATACCAGACCATGAGATTATTTATCTTCATCCAACAATTATAAATAATCTTCCTTCTTTATCCCATCTAACCAAACATAATGCAACTAATCCTAGGTATACTTAATTTCATTCATTATCTCGTTGTATTACTTATCTCTCGCTAATCCCAACTGAACACTCGTAAGATTGTTATGTTTAACTAAAGTAGGATAAAATATGAAATAACATATGGTGAATTATTTTTTACTATTGAATTGGATGAAGCAAGGAAGATAACCCAGAGGAATAATTGAGGGGGACAAAACTGTTACTCATAGGTCCTACATGTTTTTAATCTCATCCCACCATAAGCAGGCCAAACAAACACGACCTAATGGTCTTTTTGAATTTATGTGTTGATCACTTTTTTCCTGTTTACTTTTTTCAGGTTTGCCCACCATTGGAGAAGAACCATTGATCAGAAAGGGTGAGAGCAGTAGGAGAAAGCTGGAAAGAAGCAGGGGGAAGAAAAAATGTTGTCATGGCTATCACACAACACCCTAAAGTCAAAAAGAGTGAGGAAAGGTAGCATTTTGGCTTCCATACAGTAATTGCACCATCACATGCTTGCACTGTGGCCCTTATGCTAAGCGGTCACAGTAAAAGATTACACTCACATGTGTATAATTGGTAGAAAAATTAATAATTTAGTAAGGAGTATGTAACAAAATTGTTGTTTGAATGTTTAAAAAAACTCTGTTGTTTGAGGTGGGATTTGTCAAATATTTTTTAATATTTGTTTACTTTTTTAAGAAAAAGTGATAATAAAAAAGTAATAAAGTTTTGTTATAAAAAAAATTTAGGTAGTGTTTGGTAGAGTTTTGTAAATGTGATTTGAGAGTATGAGTTGTATTTTGAGTTTGTGTGTTGTGGAATTATGATTTAAGTGTAGAAAATTTGTTTAGTAAAGAGTTTTAAAAATAGTTTTGAAAAGAGTTTTGATTTGAGTGGCGAATTGTTGATGTGATATTTGATATTTAATACAAAAATTTACAACTCATAACTAAATATATAACTCAAAATTATTTTAAAGCACATAAAATTTTTTAAAAATTTCAGAAAATATTTTTTTCGATTATATAAAAATTAACATATCAATTGTAAAAAAAAAAAAATCACTATTCCGGTCAACCGGCGGGACGACCGGCGGGACGTCTCGTTAGCAAAAATTTTGAAAAAAAAAAAATCTGAAAAGCGCAGCTGTTGCAGATAACTGTGCAAAGTTTTGAAAACGTATTTCCAAAACACGTTCCAAACACCATACTGAAAACATAGTGTAGAACTAACTTTTGAAAACACAAAACACGTTCCAAACACCATTTAAGTGAATAATTCAAAGTAATGGAAGTGAAAAGTCTAATTATCATAAGTTTCACTTGCATATTCCTATTAAATTCACTTTTCCCACAAAATATGGTATCAAACCGCACCACGAGAATGGACTATAAAGCATATCATTCATGATGTGAGCAATGAAAATTAATTTGTAAACATCATCATCAATGACTTCAGCATCCTAATATATATAAAGATGAACCACGAATAATAAAAGAAAAATTATATTTATATAAAAAATTCATATAAAATTTTATTTTTCCAAATAAATGCCAAATTCATGGTTCCTTGTTTTAAAGTGAAAAAGTTCATATTTAGATATATCATTTTGTATGAAGATTCTGTATTAATTTTTGTATTTATATATCATTATTTTTACTAATATTGTCCACCGGCCTTGCAATTAGTAGCTACTGCTTAATGTTGATTTTATCAGCTATTTTTTTTTTCTTTTTATCTTGAAGGAAAATTATATACATATATGTGTGAACAAAATGATACATTTATTGTGTTTTGATTCTAAAGTTATATACTGAAAAAAAAAAAGAAAAAAGAAAAGAAAGAGAAAGAGAAAGAGAAAGAGAATTATATATAAATACTATTCATAGGAAACTAAACAAAAAAAATATTTTTTTAGATAAATGTACATAAATGTTTTTCACTTTCCTAAACCCCCCTCCCAAAAAAAAAAAAAAAAGAAAAAAAAAAGAAAAAAACACTTTTTTTCTTTTCTTATATTTTTTAGAGAAAATTAGTTTAGGGTCCCTCTCCCACTTTTCGTAATGGAAGAGATCCACAAAATTATTTTTTTGATGTCTAAGGTCCCTAAACATATCACAGAGAAATTTGACCTTACCAAACCCTACTCGATTACAGACACACCCCAGAAGTCGAGAATGAGAGTCCGTATAGGAGTGAGGACGCTAAGCTGTGGAAAGCGGTGCCGCATGTGATTGGGTTGGATGGGAGGCCGATGCCGAGGAAGGCGATTCAGACGAAGAGGCAATCGGATGACAAGTTCTGGGATTTTGCTAGGCAGTTCTTTTTTGGATTATGGGGGTTTCGGCAACGGCCATACCCGCTGGGAAGACCGATTGATGTTGCTCAGGCAATTGGGTATAAGAAGCTCGAGAACCAATATTATGATTGTAAGTCTGTTTTTGGTTGTGTTATCTAGTTTGCTTCAGAGTTCTTAAAGCTGTTGCTGCTATCTTAGAAAGCTGCTACAGAGTTCACAGAATTTATGCTTTTCACTCGCTTGCTTCATGGTCTGATCTGAGGGACTGTGTGCTGGGCGTCCACAAATCTGCCTTCTGCAGTTCGGTGAATTGGTGATGAAAGGGTAGGAGTTTCTGTAGGTTCTGTTTTGTTATTCAGCTAGTTTTTCATTCTGTAGAGAGAGCTTTGTGACTTCACCAGCCAAATTCTTCAACTCAACGGCAGTAGCAGAGGCCAGTTCCTTTGCATAAGAAGCTTCTTCAGACAATTTTTTATTCTGTACATGTAAACCACTGTTTTCCTTTAAAATATGAACATGTTCTAACATTAGTTTCTCATTCTCAATTTCCTGCACAAAGAAACAAAACCATCTATGTAAGGTCCATTATGCAAAAAAAAGTATAAAACCCACATCAGTTCTTGCTTTCAGTTACAAAAACAAAGTGGAAGATTTGAAATCACAGCTTCAAATTCAAGACTCTAATAATTGTACCAACAGTAAGAAGATGAAGATGGAAATGGCAGAACCACTGACACTAGGTATATATCTTTGGTTGTTCAAATTTCTCCTATGGACCAAACTAGAGAATTTCTCTGGACCAATCCAGAGAAAATTTGACCAGATTGAATTTCTCTGAATTGAATTTTCTCTGGTTTGGACCAGAGAATTTCTCTGGATTAAATTGAATTTTCTCTGGTTTTGGACCAAAGAATTTGACTGAATTGAATTTTCTCTGGTTTGAACCAGAGAATTTCTCTGGATTAAATTGAATTTTCTCTGGGTTTGAACCAAAGAATTTCACTGGATTGAATTTTCTCTGGATTGATGTTGAGAGACCTTAGACATTATAAAAATATTTATGTTATAAAATCATAATACTAAGGACCTTAAAAAAAAATCCCTATTTTTTATTGGACAAGAGATATAATAGAAAGTGTGAAATTGGTCCCAAAAAATAAAAAATAAAAAAATCTCCAATAGATTAGCCGCAAATCAGTCTATTGGTCACTTTGACGTCAATGCTCATAGATCTGTGCAAACGTGCCGCATGATACAAGTCTTAAGGGTGGACGTTGTACCGGCCAGCACGCCTAGACCAGTATTATTTTTGTAGACCTCGTTTGGGGGTGTGGGTTACTTTTTGATGTTTTAGTTATTTTAATTTAGGATTAAAAAGTCTTGTTTGAGGTAAGTCTTTTGACGTTTTTGACATTTTTGAGAAAAAAAATAAAATAATTATAGGTTAGATGTGATATTTTATCTTATTTAGCTAAAATAACCTATTTTGTCTTATATGATTATTTTAGCCCAAATATTCTTCCCAAACAGTTCTTAGGTTGATTTGAGATGTGACTTAACTTTTTAATTTTTTAACTTTCTAGTTATTTTAGTTTGGGATTAAAAATTCTTGTTTGGAATGAAATTTTTTAAACTTTTTTTGACTTTTGTGAGAGAAAAAAATAAAATAATTATAGTTTTAATATGATATTTTATCTTATTAAGTTAAAAAAAATTATTTTGTCTCTTTGTAACTATTTTAACTCTAATCCAACCCAATTTAACTTCTCAAACGAGTGCTTAGAGTTGGAAGATTGTTTTAGTTTATAAGATTAGATTGAGTTAATATTTTTAATCCAAAATATTAATGGACTGAATTTGAAATTTTTATTTTTAACTTGGCCTGATTTGGCCTGGTCCATTAATTAATTAATTATTTATTTATAATACATTAAAATATATATTTTGGGGATCCAAATTTTATCTTTATTAATTTTATTAAAACTCATAGTTGTGGTGATATGTGATTGAATTTATTTAAGAAATCTTTCAAATTATACACAAAATCTTTTGGTTTATAATGATGCCAATATATTTATTTAAGAAATATAATGTGTGATTGAATTTAATTATGAAATATTTTAATTTTTTTTAACATATAATCTGATTAGTGAGTTTGAGATTTATAATTATTTTTTGAATCAGATTTGAGAAAATATAAAAGCCCAAATGTTAGAACCGGGTCGGGCGTAGAGTCTATAAATTTTGGGGGACTTACCAGCCGGTCCCATCCAAACAAATTAATTCCCACCAAGTCCTGCCCTATTTCAGTTTCCGATTTTACCCTTTAATATCACACCACATGCGTGAAATAACGAAATTGCTCACGACTTCTCCATGTGAGCCCTTCCCTCTATGTTGTCTTCCTTTTGTTCCTTATATATTGTTCCTTTTGTTCTCTCATACTCACATACATGCACACTCACTCACTAATTCATAAAATCACATCCTCAGACTTACTAATTCACAAAAACAAATTTACAAAATATTCAACAGTGATAAATTTATCACTGGTTCAAACAGCATTTTCTACTTTTACCCCTACACTCAACACTATAACTAAAAAATTTCAGTGATAAATTCATAAAAACAAACTTATCACTGGTTTAAACAATGACAAATTTCAGTGATAAATTCACAAAACCAAACTTATCACTGGTTTAAACAATGACAAATTTCAGTGATAAATTCACAAAAACAAACTTATTATTGGTTTAAACAGTGATAAATTCACAAAAACAAACTTATCACCGGTTTAAACAAGACAAATTTCAGTGATAAATTTACAAAAACAAACTTATTATTGGTTTAAACAGTGATAAATTCATAAAAACAAACTTATCACCGGTTTATCACTGATTTAAACAAATTTGTCACTGATTTATCACTAGTTTAAACAAATTTATCACTGGTTTAAACAGATTTGTCACTAGGATCTTCCTCCAATATACAGAGAGAGAGAGAGAGAGAGAGAGAGAGAGAGAGAGAGAAAGAGAGACAAGAACAAAGAGCATAGATCCTAGATCTAGAGGTGGAGGCGACGACGACTATGGAGGTGGAGGCAGCAGTGGTCGGCAACGACAGTGGAGGAAGATGCCGGTTGAGGTCGCCGACAATGATGACAGTGGAGGCGGCGGTGCTTGGCAATGGTGCAGATGGCAATGGTCGTTGATGGAGGAATGTATAGAGAGAGAGAGAGAGAGAGAGAGAGAGAGAGAGAGCGCTTCTTTTTTATTTTCATTTTTCAGCTTTCATCTCACAGATCTGGATATAAAATATGAGGACAAAAATGGAATAAACAAAAATATTCAGGACCTATAGGTAAAATAGTCTTCATCATGGACCTATTGGGTAATAATCCTTCCAAACAGGACTGGCCCGTAAAAAACCCATAAATTTTCTTATTAACTTCACGTTTGTCCACCCCTAATATAAGTAAACATTTTTCTTTGACTTCGTTCAAATTGTTTGACAAATGTAAAAATAGTTTTCCAATTATCAAGTTCATTCGAAAAAAAAATAAATAAATAAAAATAAAGGAGGTTGTAATTTTGCGTGACTTATATACCTCTTGAGAATAATTGTTTTGAAAATAAATTAAAAATACTAATTCCCAAGACGATATAATATTATGTTATATTTGTTGATTTTGGTTTTATAAACAAAAATGATATTACAAGTATTGAAAAAAGATTAAGGGGTTGTTTGGGGTGTCCTAAATAAGTGTACTTTTTGTCTTTTTGGATTAAAAAATTGAGGTTGAAAATATAGATGTTTGAGTTTAACTTTTTGACTTGTTATGAAAAAATGTGTAATAAAAAATTGTAAAAATTGATTTGTAGAAAAAAATTCGAATTGGGAGTTGTGCAACCGTAATTGTTGACTTTTGGTGAATAGTATTAACTTTTTAACTTTTTGAGTAACTTTTTGACTTTTTAATTTTTTTACAAGTTTCCAAACTTGGCCACTGTTATGTTTAAAGTCCTTGTTCTCACATGAATAGGCATTAAAATAGAAGGCTTGTACTATTTATTTATTTATTTATTTTTGGGATGGGGGGAACACCTCTTAGAGAACTAGTTTTAAAAAAAAAAAAAATTTAACTTAAAATGCTTCTTACATAAAATGATATATAGTGGTGATATTATTGAAATTAAAGGCCAATTTGGTAGAACTTTTGCTTTAGAATATGAACATCTAAATTGGTCATATAATTTTGGATATTTTTTTAAGGATCTCTAATATTAAAATTTTGTAAGATAAAAGGCATGTAATATTTTTATAATAGTTGGGGTCCCTTAATATTTTTACAGAGAAAATTCGACACGAAAAATTTCACCCCGACATAAAGAAATTTCAAAATTTCTCTGATATAATCACAGAGAAATTTTATCGAGGGACTTTAGTTAATAAATATATATATATTGAACCTCTCCTACTATGCTACTATCAAGAGAGATATTTCACTAATTTTCCTATAATTTTTGACATAAATCCATCATGAAAGTGTTTGATGTCGCTCTCACATATTTATAAAGCAATTGTTTTTATTTAAAATTTTATTTTATTTTCAATAAATATTTAGCACAACAAACGAGACTAGTTCCATTGGTCACCTTTGTATACTCTTATTGGGGAGGTTGGGGATCAATTGTTGTCAAAGACAATTATTGATAATTTCTCTCCTATAATGAGATTGTTTGTTGAGTTTTGAACTATGATTATCAGGCTATTAAATTCCCTTAAAATTTAAAAATAATTTTTTATTGATTGACCAAAGAAAAAAATATGTTAAGCATTTTATATAAATAATAAAGCTATACAAGTTAATCTGGTCACTTATGCTCTATTTGTTGATTATATAAAATAGCCTAACCAAAATATTTTAGTATTTTATATAAATAATAATAAAACTATACATGCTAATCTGGTCACTCATGCTCCATCTATTGATTACAAAATAACCTACTGGTTAAACAAAATAATAATGAATTAAAAGGACAGGCGGATACTGGTGGACAAATTATATACCCTAAATTACAATTTGTGCCTCTAAAATATTAGAGAGACTTATTTATAAGTCCTTTTTTATAACCTTATGTTAGGCTAAGTCCTGTGTAATTTCTTATAGAGTCTCAAGTCCTATTTTCATAAGAATGTATTCCACAAGATCCTACATAAACGTAACGTGACGTGACACTTACATAAACGTAACGTAACGTGACACCTATATATACGTAACGTAACGTGACACCAATATGAACGTAACGTGACACATATATAAACGTAACGTAACGTGACACATATATAAACGTAACGTAACGTGACACCTATATAAACGTAATGTGACACCTATATAAACGTAACGTGACACTTACATAAACGTAACGTAACGTGTCACGTTACGTTTCGCAAACTTAATAAGTTTTTATTTTTTAAAATTGAATGTGAAAATGTTACTAATTTATGTTGGTGTCATATTACGTTTTATGTAAATATGAAATAGTAGGGAATTACAAGAATCCAACGCTTGGACACAATCTGCACCCGACACCTATATAATTGAGTCCATGTAACACAAAGTTCCCAAATTTAAGCTTCTTGATTGGTTACAGATTACACTTTTATTTTGATTCTCTGCATTTTTGTGTTTGCTTGCAATTGGGAATATCAGAACTTTTACTTGGCTACGCAACATAGTAAACAACCATGATTAGACAATGTAATTCTGTTTCTATCATGGTGGATTGCAGGCCCAGTGTGCCAGCTAAACTTCCTAGACCTCCACAAAAGCAGGGACATAAAGGATCCTCTCGGTTGTCATTGACCAGTGGCTTTTCAAAAGTTTCATCAAGTATGTAACATTTTTTTTTTAATGCAAAACTTATTTTTGTTCCCAGAAGTACTTAGTTATATATATTTCATTTCCTTTATGTTTTCTTTGATTCTCAATTCGATTCCCCTTTTGTTTATTTACTTTTTTTTTCCCGGAAACGATTTCTAAAACAACTTTATTGATAGACCATTTCAGAACCATTCAATTATTTTTCTGTCTCCTGTGAAATGCAAACTCTGTAGTGCTGAAAAAACAACGAATAATTGCTGGATCTCTATGCTTAATTTCACACTGAATTTCTTCTAAAATATGACTTGATTGGACGGTACTAGCCATCAATAATGCATTATTCTATTGTGTTGTGTTCATAGCACAATCACTGACGTGGCAGAAAAATCTCTGAAAAAAAAATAAAAAAATCTAAAAAATAAATAAAATCAATTTCCTATATAAAAAATTGAATGTTAGCATAGATCATAGGTGTCACGTTACGTTTATGTAGGTGTCACGTTACGTTACGTTTATGTAGATATGTCACGTTACGTTTATATAGGTGTCACGTTACGTTTATGTAGGTGTCACATTACGTTACGTTTATGTAGATATGTCACGTTACGTTTATGTAGATGTTACGTTACGTATAGGTGTCACGTTACGTTTATGTAGGTGTCACGTTACGTTACGTTTATATCAATTTCCTATATATGGTTTTACTATTATTTATGATATTAACAACTAATATTGAGGGTAAATGTGTCAACAAACTTCCTACAGGACTTATGGGAACATAAGTTTTTTAGTAGGACCATATGTAGCATAAGTCTCCCTAATAGGACTTATAAATAATTTTCCCAAAATATTATTCAATTTTCATTTTAATTTTAATGATTATAAAATTGTCAATTTAGAACCCCTCATATTCCTATATGATCCAATAATGGCAAGTGCCTTTTCTTATAAAAAATGGGCAAGAGTTACCAATTAGGTCACATTGAACCAAATTATTATTATATTATTTATTATTATTTTGGTATTAAGGACTACATTAGAAGATGAGGCTCAAAGCAAAATTAGATAATACTCTAAATACTATTAGTAATTCTTGAATGACTATATTTTAAGATCTTATTTGGCATGATCTAAAAAAGTCAAAAAGTTAAAAAGTCACTATTCTATTTAAGTCGCATCATCTTATTTAAGTCATATCAACTCTTTAACACGTCACTTCAAACCCAACCCATACCGAACCCATATTTCATAAAAAGTCAAAAAGTATATTTATTTAGATCATCCTAAACCACCTCTAAGTAACCATAGGACATGACATGGTGTTTTATATAACACTAATTATATTATTTAATTTGCCTTATTTTATATATGTGATAGTTGCATGTAATATAATACTTAAACCTGATCACTCTAGTATAGTCATAATTTATTTCAACTCGAAATGGTAAAACTTTAATCCAAACATCATTTCCTATCTAGTAAACATGTGCCTCATCTACTAAGCCAATTTTTTTATCTTAAATTTACAATGCATATGTTAAGTATAGAAAGAAAGAAAAGAAAAAAAAAAAATTGTAGTTAGTAACTCACCCATATTTTTTGGATCAATCCCACCTAAATGTTTTAATTTTTTTTTTCTTTGAACACCTATCTTAATTCTAAATATACCTTTATTCTTATCATTTTGAAATCCTAAACCTAGCCATCTCTTCCCGACACTATATGAGTCAGAGTCCGGATCCTCTCCAGCCTCTCTTTTCGGCTTATCCTCCAGGCAACGGCTCAGATAGAGCCACCTCAGCTACAAAAAAATAAGTGGCCTAGATTCATTTCTTTAAACAAAAAAAAAATACAACAATGCTATAGACTCCCAGTGATGTGGCGCGGCCTCATTGACTGAAAATTAAAAAAAAAAAACAAATTTTTTTTTTCGCCCAATCCAGACCTTACACGCACGACCCCCCAGCCACCCACTGGGGGTCGGAGGCATTTTTCAAAAAAATATATATATACTCACTGACACATAAACACTCTCAATCCGCCCTTTTCTCTCTCTCCATCCTTTTTCACTGACACACACACTCCTCACAGCACACTCTCACACACACACTCTCTCTCTCTCTCTCATTTCTAACCAAAAAAAAAAAAATAAAAAATTAAAATCACACACCCTCTCTATATCACATTTTTAATAAAAAATAAAAAAACTATTTTAATCTTTTTGATTTTATTTTCATAATATATATAATTTTGAATATAAAATTTTAATTTTTATAAAATTAATATTACTAAAAATATACTTTTAAAATAAGACTAATATTAAATATATTTAATAAAAATTTAAAATAAATAAAAAGTAATTACTATGTTTAGTTATGCTTTCAAATTATTCTTTTCAAAATATAAAAATTATTTTGATAAAAATAAACACACAAAAATCATATATTTTTGAAATTATCAAAAATAATCATCATTCCAAAAAAAAAAAAAATGAAAATAATAACTTCTGTGCATAAATGTAAATTTTTTATTTTCTTTAAAACATATATTCAATCTATACATAGGTGTAAATCAAATATAATTTTTTTTTATTTCCTTTAAAAAAAATTATAAACTTGTTTGGTTAATAAAATAAAATTAAAATTCATTATTTTCTTATAATTTTTTTTGGAATGAAAACTATTTTTGAGAATTTTAAAAATATATGATTTTTATGTGTTTATTTCATCAAATTAATTTTTATATTTAAAAAATAATAATTTGAAAACATAACTAAACATCGTAATTATTTTTTATTTATTTAAAATTTTTATTAAATATATTTAATATTAATCTCATTTTAAAGGTATATTTTTAATTGTACGGGAAAGAAATACACCTTCTCGTATAATCCTGTTGACCAAGTCTGCGCTCCTCCGTACGACGTCGCTCAACTACCTGAAAATACACACGTGAGCTAGTCGGCGGGTGTGTGCCGGAAACCTCTCTGATGCCTAAGTCAGTAAGCTTGACAAATAGACAAAAGCTCTATGTATTCAGGGAGCAAAGTTGCATTACCTCTCCAAAGGTGATATGGGTGAGCTTTTATAGGTTTCGCGTGGCACAATCCTAGTAGGACTCTTACTCCTCCATGTAGAGTCCTTCTAGGATTCATACTCCTGGAAGATAATGCTTATCCTCCAACACCCCCCTCACTGCTTGAACCAAGTGAGATGGTTTTACCACGGCCGAACTACCAGTATGACCGAGGTACACGTTAGTTAGGCACTTGTAGACACCCCATTTTTGACCGTCCTCAAGACTTGGACGTCACCATTGGAACACTCGGTGATTATCCATGTGGTGTTTGTTTTGAGTTCCCGGAGGTCCCGGCTGCGCGTCGTGCCTCAGGACCTCTCAACCGGTTTATTCTGTGCTTGGTTTTGTACCAAGACTTGTGTGTTTTTGCCTCTGAGGGTAGGGGGAGGCTTGTTAGCCATCCCTGAAGCCCGCCGGCTGCCCCACACCTCCACCGGCCCCCCTAGTGGCCACCGGCACTTATTTCTCAAAACCTTTGGCCGGTCGGCATTGTATGATGCCGACCGGCACTCTTTTGTGCCGGTGACTGTTTTGGTTGGTCGGTGTGACCCCTTTGCACCCCCAGGGATGGTGCATGCCAGCTGTGACAGCTGGAATGCACTATCACCACTCCCCATACCCGGGTTTGCATCCTTTGGTCCATTTGACCCCCTTTCTCCTCTAGGAGCTTGAACCCTTGGCCAAGCTTCTTGGAGAAGCTTGGCCAGCTGTCTTAGCTTCTCCAAGAAGCCTTGACTCACTTGAACTCCTTGAATCCTTTGAACCCCCCCTCTCTTGCTTAGCCACTAAGTATTCTTGCCTATATATACATCCATTCATCTCCCTTTACAAGGGTTAGCCACTTTAGACCTAAAAAACCAGAGCTTATACATATATCTCTGATATACATCCATATATATCTATACTTCTATATCTATCATCCTTGTGTGTGTGTTTTAGGCCCAAAAAGTGTGGTTTTACCTTACTTTTGCACCATTACACACACTACTACACCTTAATCCGAGATTAGGAGGCTTGGAGGTTTGTTTTGTGTGATCTTGGACTGGTTTTGATCACTAAAGGAGGGCTGCTCCACCTGTTCTTCAAGGATCTTCAAGGGTGAGCTTATTACTTTATATTCCCCATTCTTGCAACAAGTTTCTACCCCTTTTGCTTTGTGTTTTGAGCTTTGTCTATAACATAAAAAACTCTTGTTTTTACTTGATCTTGAACCTTCATTAAGGTCATTTTGTGGTTTGGGTAGAGGCTCATCCTATTAGGCCCTATTTGGCCATTTTTGGTGCCTTTTCCTAAGGCCTTCTTTACTTGGTGTTTTTGGCCTTCTCACCATTGAAAACCAGTGGGTTTTCAGTGGTGAGGAAGATGATTTTAGGTCACATGTAGGGGAGGGACACCCCTCTCCCCTTTGTCCTTTGCTTGCCCTTGTTTTGGGCCTAAAGAATAGCATGTGTGCATGGTGAGTTTTGGCTTCATTTCAGAGCATATTTGTAGTTAATATGACATGTTATGCCTCTGTTTTAGGTTAGATTTA
Organism: Camellia japonica; assembly: GCA_030407325.1. Classification (NCBI taxonomy): domain Eukaryota; kingdom Viridiplantae; phylum Streptophyta; class Magnoliopsida; order Ericales; family Theaceae; genus Camellia; species Camellia japonica. Next base: position 171,594,745 of record JAPPVO010000016.1, read on the forward strand.
TGGCCTTTAACTTGCCTCTCATACTTACTTTGAAATGCTCTCTTATGCTTAAAAGCATGCCATGCATCTAGGCCATGTTCTTTGCATGATTTAGCTTGGTTCCATGAGGGTATTAGCATCATATTACCATGTATAAGGGCTGTGGGCCACTGATTTTGCCATGTATAGTGTGCTTGACATAGTTGCTTTGCGTTTTAGGCTTGTAAGCCTTGTGTGTTTTGGTCCCTAGCATGTTCAACATTGATCATCCTCATGATTTGGCATCATTTGTGACCTTATTTCAGTCCATAAATCATGTGTGTATGTTTACATATGTGACCATTTTCATGCTCCAAGGGTGTGTCCCTTTTATGCCTAGGAATAGGCTTCATGCATGCTTGTTTGTTTAGTGCTTTTTGGGGTTGTCATCAAGGGGATTTGGGTGTCATTTTGCATGATAAAAGTCTGTTTTCGGTTGTTAGATACATGTCATGAATGGCCTTGATAATGGTGGTAAGTTACTCTCTTTAGTGCCTTAGGTTTAGGCTCATTACTTCGCATGATTTGTATAGCATTTTGGTCACCATTTTGGGCATGTTTTGCCACTGTTTTGGGGTGGTTTGAGGGCTGCCCCATTGAAGTTAAGGCCACCATTGTATGTTCATTATATGCTTGATGTATGCTCGGTTCATCGAATGTTGTAGTAGGTTGGTCCCATTGCTTGATTGGCCCTTGTTTGCATGCCACTTATACTTGCATGCTCTAGCATTTTGCATGCCTATTGTGATAGTTGCATGACACTTGATATGCCTTGCATCTTAGTCCCATTGTTGCATCATTTGAGCCATGTTGCATACATGCATTCCATGGCTTGGCTTGGGGATTGTCAAGCCAAGCATAGGGTTGAAGGAGTTCACACTTCGAGTGGTGCAACTCGTCTCAATTCTTGGTCACCAAGACCTTTGACTAGCTCATGATAAGGCCTTGGATTTCATTTGTTTGTTTGCATGCATTACCATTAAAATGCAACCTTGGTTCCTTAGGCCATCATGCATCAAGATGCATAATTGATGGCCCAAGAACCAAGAGTCATGCCTCCTTGAGTCCCCAAGCATGATAGGAGGCATTGGCCATGCTTACATATGCTCAAAATCCATGCCATGCATTGCTGGTTTGCTGCTGCTGTCAAACTGTCCTCTGCAGGAACTTTCTGCCGACCGGCAGAACAATGTGCCGACCGGCACACTTTTTGTGCCGATAAACCCTACAAGAAGCCGGTGGCCAATTTAAGCAGCCGGTGGTCACTTCCTTCAGCCGGTGGCACTCAGCAGTAGGCAAGGAAGGTGTTCTGGGACTTTGGTAATTTTTGGAGAGGCAGGGCAGTAGAAACAGAAGCAGCAGTGGCATGGTGCGGGTTTTCCGGGCAAGTTGGATCGAGCATGCATCATTCGCGCATCCCGAGGCAGGGCTGAGGCCCCATTTCTTTTATTTATTTGATTTAATTTTAATAATTAGAATTTTGTAATAATTTATTCATTTATTCTTTTGGACTGTATTATTATTCGGTCCCTCCGAGTGAGGGCAAATTGTAATAAGTGTGGGTGAGTGTGTGTATGTCTTCCAACCCCCATTTCTTTCTTCCTTTTTATTTACCTGCTTATGATGGTAGATTAGGGCACGTCTATTTTAGCATACCTTATGCAATGCATGCGTGCACCCATGCATTTGTTAACATGCACCGGGCTCGGTACATCATACAAACTGCATAGTATTTTCAATTCCAGATTGAATACGTGCATCAAATGATTGCATTTCACATGCCATTTTAGGGTTAGCTGAGCCTACTCTAAATTGCATCCTTGCCTGTGTTGCATTAGTCACTTAACATGAACTAGGACATGCATGTTTGCTAACTAGTTTGTTGTTTTGGCACGGAGTACGATGTAAGTATTTACGCTTTAGCATCTCGCATGCGTGTGAATGTTAACATGACAGCATGATTACCATGTGGCTAAATGCTTATATGAGATAAACTGTTTGAATGCCTGTGGGTGGAGGTTGGATTGCTTGAGTTGGAATAACTCATTGAAATCCGTATTTTAGCCTACTTGCGAGTAGCAAATTCCAAAACGCTTTCAAAACAAACGGATATGCAATGTTTATTTCCAAATTAGGCAATCTAGTCCATACTTGTTTGCTGTGCGCATAACATAGTAATTCTAGGCTAATAATTGGAATAAGAGCATGTAATGTTTTCAAAATCGGATATCACGGTTAGTAGAGGCCGGTCTTCGGACCGGGCGAAAGGGGGTGCTCATAGCTGACCTTCCCCGATCGTACCCAAGCTCCCGAGCCAAGACATTTGGTGATGACGGACACGTGGCCTTCGGCACCGAGTCAGGGTTTCCTAAATTCCCCCATTAAAAAAAAATATTTAGGTGGCGACTCTGTAATCTGGCAAAGCAGTCCATGTTTGGCACTACTTTTCAAAAATCTGTTTTTCTTCAAAACGATTTGCCAGAGTTGGACTCTTTGGTTCAGATTTAGAACCGCAACACAAAAAGAGAGTCCGAGCTGTAGCGAGGTCCCCCGCGGGCTTGTTACAGCACTTACTTCTCTTTCTCTTACCTCGGTTTCCCATACTCAGACCGAGCTAACCATAAGAGAGTTGAGCCGAACTATCTTTAGAACCAAGTCCTCTCAAGGGCTTGGCACACCTCGGTTTTCATATGCCTCGACCGAACTCACTGCTGAAGACCGAACTTCACTCAACACATTCCTCAACCGAAGTACGAATAAGGCTTTATGCGACCGTGCTAACCATCATGGTTGTGCAACCGGTCTGACTCCAATACTACCTCTCCAGACCGGCCCTTCGTAGTGCGGCCAAAACTGGCCCATTACTTGGCTTGGCCCAGCTCGGCCCATTTCATCCAGCTCGGCCCAATATATAAATTACCCTCTCAATTGCCCCTTAATTCCGTCTGCAAAGCATGATAGGGATTACCTGCTTATCAACCGAGCTAGAATTTTAACCTCTCTAGCCGAGCTAAAAACACCTCATTAGCCTTTCCAGCTGAGAAAAAACACTAGCTTTTCTAGCCGAGCTACACGCCAGCCGAACTGCGCACGTTTGGTCAAAAAACGTCTTTTCAACTGCGGCAACTGAAACGCTTCTTCTCCCAGGGACACGCGGCAGCTTTTTATTGGTCAATCCCAACTGTCGCGCCGCCCTCGTACTCCACACTTTTTGAATAGTTCCCGCTCTTTTCCTTTTACACCAAAAGAACTCCTCACTTTTGAATCACACCATACTCTATTCATCTTCTCTCTCTCTGTGCCTCTGTTCTGAGCTTGGAATTGCTGCGTTTGAGCTCTTCATTGCTGCCTTTGCTTCTACCTCCAGCTTCTTCTTCTTCCTCTGGTAAGCTTTCAAAACCTGTTTCTGTTTCTCTTGTTTTCGTTTTGTGTGTTTTTTGCAAAACACTTTTCATGCTTAGCTTTGTTTTTGGAAAGAACTTCGTAAGAACACATGAATACATACAATACTCTGTAGAATATTTGATTTTGATCCATAATCACAAAGCAACCGTACTAGGACACGGTTTTAGCTTATATATAAAGATATAGGAAAACTGGAACCGAACTAGCACTTGACTATACAACAGTAGTTTCAATAGATCACCATCTGATTCACACTAGCCGAAATAAAAACACACTTGAACTAGAAATTCTGGCCCTCGACCTAGCTAAGCCTTGGGGGGGGCTAAGCCAGCTTTCTCAGTTCCTAAACCGAACTCAGAAAGCTGCCCCTTGATACCTAACCGAAGTAACAAAAATCATAGGTAGAACCGAGATAACCAAACATCTTGCCAAACCGAGATAACAAGCACCTTGGTTACAACCGAGGTAGATCCTGTAGTACACTGCGTAGCCGAAGTAGGACTTGTCTTTTCTTGTTTTGTTTTTTGTAGCACGGTCAACGATCTGTGCTTAACACCTTGTTTTCCACTTTGCAGACTTAGGTTGCCAGGCACTTCCCTGCGCTCAGCCGAGCTACTGAGCACACTTTTTCGACCGAGATAATTTATTCTTAAATTATACAATAAATAGGGAAATATAGGTTCCTAGTGGAAACCCCAGGAGGCCTAGCCGAATTCAGAAAAGATTACAACATTCCCGCCGATGTAAACCTCACCTTAGCCGAACAAGACGTTGACCCATGGGGCAACGAAGGCTTTGTCCCCTTCACCCTTCAATCAATAATAGAAACCGGACTTAGATTCCCAGTCCAACCCTTAATATGTGAATTCCTTAGGCAAACCAGATTATGCCCAACCCAGCTGTCCACCAACACATACCGCATAATAATGGGTATAGCCGCACTGAACCATCAAACCGGTCTCAACCTCGGTTTGGCCGAGATACTTCACCAATACTCCATAGGATCCAAGAACGAAGGCTGGTGTTATTACTTGAGAATACGCCGTGGCCGAGAGAAAATAATAAAACACACACCGGACAAAGACTTGAACGACGATGATTTTTTTTGGGTCTCTGGGAATTTTGATGACCACCAGGCCCAGATTCCTGGCTGGGGAATAAATTGGAACAAAGGAATTCCTGGTATACTTACTTCGGTTGTATTTCACACTTTTCTCTATTTCAGCTTTCTCCTCTAAACCGAACTAACAGTTTGTCTTCTTTTGCAGATAAAGCCCATCTCCTTTCAAACTACGGTTACCCTAACCTTGGTGTTCTGCGCGCCGCACTACGAGTTAAGGAGAGAGGTTGGGCAAAACTCCTGAATTTCGAGTCGAACTACTGATACAGCGGTCGCCGAAAAGCGAGGGTGACTGACTTTCTCCTTGAAGAAGCACCGGAACCGGACCCATCCCTGCCCGAGATTGTCCTTGTGCCACTTACTGCCGAACAAGAAATGGCAAAGAAGAACAGGCTAAAGGCCCTCCTGACTGCAACAACTCCAACCGACGTGCGACCAACCGTCCAAGCCACTGAAACCGTGGTGGCCCTTCCATCCCAGCAACCATCCACTTCTCGCCGAAACAAGCGTGCTCGGACCATCCAAACCGAGCCACATCTTGCTGATGAGGACGAGACCGTTCTGCCACAAAGCTCTCCTCCAAGCCCCCAGCAAAGCCTCCGACCGGAGCAAACTGACCGAACTGCCACTTCCTCCGCATGGGCTCCCGTCCTCTCCTTCGACAACCGAGATATCACAGCTGAAGATTCGGTTGTTGCTGAGAAGGACCACTTGTTGGCTTACAACCTGGCCAAAAGTGTGTGCCTTCCGAAGGACATGGAGCACCATTACAAACAGCTTAACACCGAGCTGAAGTCAATTCGGTCCTCTACGAAGTCCATGATCCTGGTAAACAGCTTTCTTCTTTCTATGTAAATTTCTTCCAACTTTGAGTCCGGCTAACGTTACTCCTCCTTTGCAGGCCATCCAGAAAAACCAAGTCACTCACAGGAGGGTCATGGAACTTCGGCGCAATACAAGGGAGGCCATGGCTGAGGCCGAATAAAAAACGGCCGAACTAGAAGAAGTCAAAAAACAGCTGGCCGAGCTCCGTGCTGAAAACGGTCGGCTGACCGAAGTGGTTAATTCGGCCGAGGCCGAAAAACAAAAGATCGCCATTGAGACCAAGGACAGGTACCTGCGTCACTTGGCTTCAATTGAGAAGAAAAAAGATGCCGAAATAAACCAGCTGAAGGGGGAGATGAAAAGGCCGAAAAAAGAGGCTTCAAGAAGGCCGAAGACGCCTACACCCTTCAGTGCAATGCAGCTAAAGACTTATTCTTCCAATGTGGCTGGAGGAGTGCGGTGGAGCGGCTTGGATGTACGCCTGACACCGATGTCTACGACGCTCCGCCGTGTTCTATTCCGGCCTCACTTTCTCAATATGCTGCCGATCTGCAAAGGCAGTTTCTAGAGGGATCTGATGATGAAGAAGATGATGATGATGATGAAGAGGATGAGGAGCCGACTCTGACCCCGACCGTCAACGATCAACCCAGCAGTCAGGCAGCTCGGTTAGAGCTAGTAGTTGAAGACTTGACTAATGAGCTACCGGCTGATACCGTGCTGCCGATTGACACCAATGTCCAAACCGAGCTCCCTCCTCAAACTGGACTCCCAGCTGACACCACTGTCCAAACCGAGCTCCCTCCTCAAGCCGGACTCCCAGCCGACACCGGACTCCAGACAAATGCTGGGGATGAATTTGATGCTGAACTTGATGCACTTCTTCGTTGATTTTTTCTTTCTTTTGTTTTTGAATTTTGTAACCGGGCTACGGCCCCCCAATTGTACTTGCTTGTTTCTTCAATGAAAAAATCTTCTTTACTCTTATTCCGGTTTTGTGTATGTATGCTTGCACTTGTAATGAATTTTCCATGAACTCATTTGCTCGACTGTGATCTCGGTTTTAGTTGTCTAACTTACTAGCCAACCACTCTTCAGCCGATATAGCTACTTCGGCTGGAGAGTATCCAGTGTTGGTTTAATCCAGCCAACCACTCTTCAGCCATAACTTACTTCGGCTGAAGAGTACAAAGAGTTGGTTTAATCCAGCCAACCACTCTTCAGCCGATATAACTTACTTCGGCTGAAGAGTACAAAGAGTTGGTTTAATCCAGCCAACCACTCTTCAGCCATACACTTACTTCGGCTGAAGAGTACAAAGAGTTGGTTTAATCCAGCCAACCACTCTTCAGCCATACCCTTACTTCGGCTGAAGAGTAACAAGAGTTGGTTTAATCCAGCCAACCACTCTTCAGCCATACACTTACTTCGGCTGAAGAGTACAAAGAGTTGGTTTAATCCAGCCAACCTCTAAGTTGGTTTTTCCAGCCAACTTAGAATAAAGTGTTTGGTTATACCGACCAAACGTCCTGCAGCCTGGATCCTGATCCTGGGCTTAGGAGGGGTGTTGGTTTAATCCAGCCAACCTCTAAGTTGGTTTTTCCAGCCAACTTAGAATAAAGTGTTTGGTTATTCCGACCAAAACGTCCTGCAGCCTGGATCCTGATCCTGGGCTTAGGAAGGGTCATAGTTGGTTATTCCGGCCAACTATGTTTACAATGCTCCTAACTTACTAAAGGTACTGTCTACTGAAAACAATTGTACTGAAAAGGAATCGACTTGTTTTATTGAGAAAGTAAAAAATTACACATACTTGAAAGAAAAAAAGTTAAAAATAAAACAACTTGAGATTTGCTGTGTTCCATGGCCTGGGAATTGCTTTGCCGTCCTCGTCTTCCAAGTGGTATGCCCCTTTGCCTGCTAATCCGACCACTTTGTAAGGTCCTTCCCAGTTAGGTCCTAGCTTGCCATCTCCTGGAACCAAGGTATTTCCCATCACTTTGCGCAGCACCCAATCTCCGATCTTGAATTGCCTTGGATGCACTGTTTTGTTATACTTTCTGGACAACTCTTGTTGGTAGGAGGCGATGTGAACCAATGCTCTGTCTCTTCTTTCTTCCGCAAGGTCAAGCTCCAATGCTATGGCTTCGCCATTTAAGTCTGGATCAAAGTTTTCGCTTCGAATTGTGGGGAGGCCAACTTCTAATGGGATGACTGCTTCCATGCCATAAGCTAAGGAGAATGGTGTTTCTCCTGTTGATCGTCGAGGCGTGGTGCGGTAAGCCCATAAAACATGGGGGAGCTCTTCTGCCCACTTGCCTTTGGCTTTCTAACCTTTTCTTCAATCCATCCAAGACTACCTTGTTTGACGCCTCTGCCTGTCCATTTGCTTGGGGATATGCCGGTGTAGAATTGTAGAATTCTATCTTGTAATCTTCACAAAAGCCTCTGAAAATCCTACCATCGAATTGAGTGCCGTTGTCTGATATCAGTGCCTTTGGTATGCCAAATCGAGTGATGATATTTTGCCAGACAAACTTCTTCACATCTTTTTCCTTGATTGACGCCAAGGCTTCTGCTTCTACCCACTTTGTAAAGTAGTCGGTTGCGGCAAGAAAGAACTTCCTGTTGCCTGGAGCTGTTGGAAGTGGGCCTACTATGTCCAATCCCCACATTGCGAAAGGCCATGGACTGGTTAGAGGTAGAAGTTCTCTGGCAGGTTGGTGTATTTGGTGTGCGAACTTTTGACACTTTTCGCATTTTTTAACATACTTCTCTGAATTCGCTTGCATGTATGGCCACCAATATCCTTGTGAAATTGCTCTGTATGCCAATGATCTTCCTCCTTGATGGCTGCCGCATACACCCTCATGTATTTCGAATAGGAATGCTTCCACTTTGCTGGGGTGAACACACTTTCAAGTAAGGTCCTGAGAACGACTTCTTGTATAATGCTAAGGATGGGGAGAGCCAAAATCGCTGCGACTTTGCTCTTATTCTGTTGGCTTCTTTCTTCTCTTCTGGTAAGGTGCCGTCTTTCAGGAACAGTATGATGGGATCCATCCAAGAAGGGCCTAACTCTGCACAACATACCTCTTCTGCTTCTGGGTCTTCAATGCTTGGTCTAGGCAGATAGTCGATTAGTAGTGGGTGAGGAATGGAGGTGTCTGCCATTGAGGCGAAGCCTGCTAGTTCGTCTGCTCTGCTGTTTTCCTCTCTGCCGATCTGTTCTATCCTCACCACTTCAAACTTCTTTATTTCTGTTCTGACCAATTCTTGGTACTTGGCCATTCTATCATCCTTTGCCTCGTAGTCGCCAGATATTTGGTTTACCACCAACTGTGAGTCGCTGTAAACCATTAGCTCGGTGGCCTTCATGTAGAATGCTGACTTGAGGCCTGCCAGAAGCGCTTCATACTCCGCTTCGTTGTTTGATGCTGGGAAGCCAAGGTTGATTGCCTGCTCCACTACTAGGCCGTCTGGAGAGATGAGGACTATGCCAAGTCCTGCTCCATGCCGGTTGGATGCTCCATCCACGAAGAGCTTCCACATCTCTCCAACGAACAACTTCCAGCAGGTGGAGGGATCAGATGATGCCTTGGGATCTTCCATGATGCTGGTGTCTTCTTCAGAGTCCATGCTCGTTGTCTGCCCCTTGCTTTCTGTTTGCACCAAGTCTTTATTTGTTGGCGAGTCCTGACTTGGTGTAGCATGGTTTCTTCTTCCTTTCTTTACTCTGGTCTGCCTTGGGGCCTGACTGAGTAACCAGTACTAGGGGTTGCGTTATTCCGACGTCAACTTCCATCCCTAGTTCGGTTGTTTCAGTTAGGTCGACTGGGCAGATGTGATGACTTCCTGGTGTGAATTCTGCGACAAAATCTGCCAATGCTTGTGCTTTTATTGCGGTCCTAGGTTGGAACTTGATGTCGTATTGTCCCAACTCTACTGCCCACTTCAGAATTCGCCCAGAGAAGTTTGCTCTTTCAAATAAAGCCTTTAATGGGAAGGCTGTGAGAACAACTATGGTGTGGGCGTGAAAGTAGTGCGACAACTTTCTTGAGGCCATCATCAAGGCCAATGCCAGTTTCTCCAGTGGCAAGTACCTTGTTTCGGCGCCCAGTAATGTCTTGCTGACATAGTAGATGGGCAAGATGTTGGATTCCTTCTGCGCGGACCAACACTGCGCTGATTGCATGCTGGGAGACTGCGAGGTACAAGAACAGTTCTTCTCCAGGAATTGGGGTTACAAGTAGTGGTGGAGAAGACATGTATTCCTTCAAGCTTTCCAGAGCTTGGTCGCATTCGTCGTCCCATTCAAACTTGGCTTTCAAGCATGGAAGAATGGTCGTAGTCTGTCTGACGACCGGCTTATGAATCGATTGAGCGCAGCGGCCATGCCAGTGAGATGCTGCACTTCTTTGACTGAGTTTGGTCTCTCCAGATCCTGAATTGCCTTGATCTGGGAGGGTCTGCTTCTATACCCCGGTTGGTCACCAGGAAGCCCAGGAATTTGCCAGATCCTACTCCGAATGCACACTTCGACGCGTTGAGGCGTAACTTATGCTTCTTCAGGATCTCAAACATCTCACCTAGGTCTTTGAGATGGTCATTCTCATCCTTGCTCTTGACCACCATATCGTCGATGTAAGCCTCCATTGTCTTGCCTAACAATGGTTCAAACATCTTGGTGACCATCCTCTGGAATGTCGCCCCTGCGTTCTTTAGGCCAAAGGGCATGACCTTGTAGCAGTATAGTCCTCTTGGAGTGGTGAAGGATGTGACCTCCTGGTCTGGTTCGTGCATGGCAATTTGGTGGTAGCCTCTGTATGCGTCCAGAAAACTAAGTCGGTTGTGCCCTGCCGTTAAGTCTACCAGTTGATCTATCCTTGGTAGAGGAAAGCTATCTTTTGGGCACGCCTTGTTGACCGTTTTGTAGTCGACGCAAACACGCCACTTGCCATTCTTCTTTGGCACTACGACGGTGTTGGAGATCCATCTTGGGTAGTGCACCTCTCTGATTGCCCCTGCCTCCAGCAGGTTTCCTACTTCTTCTGCCACTATTTCGGCGTGGTGGAGTGCCGATCTGCGGGTGCGCTGAATGATTGGTCTGGCAGAAGGGTGGACATTGAGTTGGTGACAGATGAAGTTGGGATCAATGCCTGGCATGTCGTATGGGGTCCAGGCGAACACTTCGATGTTGGAGGTCAAAAATTCCAAGACCTCCAATCTCTCAGTGCTGGACAACGACGAACCAAGCAAAAAGAACTTATCCGGGTTCTTTTCATCTATTCTGACCTCCACCAAGTCCTCCACTGCTTTCTGACTAGCCGCTTTGCCAACATCTGCGAATAGTTCATTACTCTCAGGTTCTTCCACCGAATGAACGTATCCTTTGGCAGCGCGGCTGCCGTTTACTGTGACAAAGCACTGCTTCGACATGATCTGATCTCCATATACTTCTTCTATTACTCCGGCGTCGTTTGGGAACCGCATCACTTGGTGGTAGGAGGACGCCACCGAGCGCATGGCATGCAGCCATGTTCTGCCCAAGATAATGTTGTAGGTGGAGGGGACCTTCAACACCCAGAACTCCACTTGTTTCGTCACACTCCCTGCTCTGACTGGGAGGATAATTTTGCCGACGGGCCATTCTGGCATGGAGTTGAATCCGATAAGGGGAGATACGGCAGGCGCCAAGTCTTTATCTTGCAACTTTAGTTGTTTGAAGGTTTCATAGTACATGATTTCACACGAACTACCTTGGTCAATCAGAATCCGCTTGACGTCAAAATCCTTGACTCGGAGAGTGACGACCAAGGCATCGTTGTGAGGGCAATAAATCCTTGCCAAGTCTTTATCCGAAAAAGACATGACATTTGTGGCCTCTGTCTTCCCCTTTTTGACGACTGGTTGGGCACTTAGCACCTCTCTGAAGTGCTCAGCTTTTTGATTGAACCTCTGAGCTCGCATACACGCTCAGGTTCAAAGACTCCATGTATTACGTTGATGACGCCTTGAGGTGGGGCGTCGATCGGCATTCCATTGGGCATATTCTGGTCCTGGGGGGCTGGCTGTGCCCCTCCCTCTATGTACTTGTCCAGGTGGCCTGCTGCCACCAACTCTTCCAGATGCTGCCTCAATGGCGTGCAATTCTCAGTGCGGTGCCCCTTTTCTTTGTGGAAGGTGCACCTCGATCTGTCATCGTAGTCCTTCTGTGCCTCGCCTAGCTTGGCTGGCCACTTGACGAAAGGCTCGTCTCGAATTTCGCTAAGTATGCAGTAGATCGGTTTCTTGAAGACCGTGGTTATGGCAGTGCGGACTCTCAGCCATCTCTTGTCCTGGTCTTCTCCATTGTCTCTTTTGCCACGTCCGTTTCTGTTCGGACGGTCTATCGCGTTGACCTTTGCTGAGGCCTTCTTCTCTGGTGCTGCGGTCGCGCCAGATTTTGCTTTGGCACGTGCGCCATCCTCTTCTACCCTGATGTGCTGATGCACTCTCTCCATCAGGGCCTCCATGGTGAGGGGCGGTGTCATGGTGATAGAGTCCCTCAGTCTGTTCCCGACTGGAAGGCCTCTTTTGTATTGCGCAATGGCGAGATTGGTTGGGCAGTCCCCAATCTGGTTGAATGTCTCCCAGTAGCGACTGTTGTATGACCTCAGGGTCTCCTTATCGCCCATGTCGATGGAGAGTAACTGGTCGATCTCCACCGGGTTTTCGTGTTTGTTCGGAACCTTGTCACGAACGCCTCCGCCAATTGCGCCCAGGAGGCTATGCTGCCTTCTGGAAGTTTCTCAAACCAAGTCAGGCCTAGGTCGCCAAGGCTTGAAGGGAATAGGATGCACATCAAGGCCTCATTCCGCCGGTATACAGCCATGACCTGGCGAAAGTGGCTCAAGTGTGAGTATGGGTCCGTCTTCCCCTCATATGTTGTGAATTTGGGCTGTAGGAAGCCTGACGGTAGGGGCGCGTTCTCTATTGCTGGGACGAATGGTGAGGTCTGCAGCCTCGCCAACGCCTTGTCCGTTGGTTCGTAAGCGGGGCGCGGTATTGGCATTCCAACCTCGACGCTTCCATGCGTCCGAGGAGCCAACCGCTGTAAGGCAGAAACTCTGTGTAGGTCGCGTGCCCTAGCGTCTTCCTTCCATCGTGCCTTTTCTTCTAGCACGGTTCGTAGGTCGGATGATCTGGGCAACTCTGTCTGCCTAGACCTTGTCTGGTGCGTATGCGAGGGCCAGTATGTGCTTCCCTCGGTGTATGACCTCTCAGACCTCGTCCTCTCAGACCTGGAGTGACGAGTTCTGGAAGATCTGGATTGCGTGTCGCCTGTCCTGAGGCTCTTGTTCTCTGCTTGAGAGGGTGTAGTACTCTGACTACGACTTTCCGAGTGGCGAGGGGGCGTCTTGTTTGTGCGCCCCTCTCCTGTCGCCACTTCCTTTCCTTTCACTTGGCGTTTTAGAGATTCCATGTCCGCTGCCATCCGACGGATCAGTTCGTCTTGTTCCTTGACGCGATCTTCCAAAGTTTGAGGATCAATTCTGCGTCTTTGTCTTTCTGGGCTTTGCGAACGAGAGTGATGGGGGCTGTTATTCCGCCTTCGTCCCCTTGCATCCCTTCTGGAATTTTGTCTGTGTGGTTCCAGGTTCGCCATGGGAGTGACCACGGGTAGGCCTTCGCGCCTTGCACCCCCTTCTGGAGTTAGTCCGTCAACGGCGGACTGAGGTAATTCTTCGTTGTTCGCCATTGATTTTTGGGAGAAAAAGCTTGATCAAGAGGTTGTTCTTGTCTGAATTCCCACAGACGGCGCCAATTGTACGGGAAAGAAATACACCTTCTCGTATAATCCTGTTGACCAAGTCTGCGCTCCTCCGTACGACGTCGTTCAACTACCTGAAAATACACACGTGAGCTAGCCGGCGGGTGTGTGCCGGAAACCTCTCCGATGCCTAAGTCAGTAAGCTTGACAAATAGACAAAAGCTCTATGTATTCAGGGAGCAAAGTTGCATTACCTCTCCAAAGGTGATATGGGTGAGCTTTTATAGGTTTCGCGTGGCACAATCCTAGTAGGACTCTTACTCCTCCATGTAGAGTCCTTCTAGGATTCATACTCCTGGAAGATAATGCTTATCCTCCAACACCCCCTCACTGCTTGAACCAAGTGAGATGGTTTTACCACGGCCGAACTACCAGTATGACCGAGTACACGTTAGTTAGGCACTTACTTCTCTTTCTCTTACCTCGGTTTCCCATACTCAGACCGAGCTAACCATAAGAGAGTTGAGCCGAACTATCTTTAGAACCAAGTCCTCTCAAGGGCTTGGCATACCTCGGTTTTCATATGCCCCGACCGAACTCACTGCTGAAGACCGAACTTCACTCAACACATTCCTCAATCGAAGTACGAATAAGGCTTTATGCGACCGTGCTAACCATCACGGTTGTGCGACCGGTCTGACTCCAATACTACCTCTCCAGACCGGCCCTTCGTAGTGCGGCCAAAACTGGTCATTCTACTCGGCCCTTCGTAGTGCGGCCAAAACTGGCCCATTACTTGGCTTGGCCCAGCTCGGCCCATTTCATCTAGCTCGGCCTAATATATAAATTACCCTCTCATTAATGATATTAATGTTATAAAATTAAAATATATATATATATATATATATTATGAAAAAGATTAAAATAACTTTTTTAATTTTTTATTAGAAATGAGAGAGAGAGAGAGAGGGAGGGGTGGGATGTGACCGTGTGCGTGCAGTGAGGTGAGGGAGATTGAGGCGTGTCAGATAAAAGGAAATGATTTAGTGTGGATGTGTTTTGATTTTTTTTGTTTAAAGAAATAAATCTGAACCATTCATTTCCTTGTGGGGTGACGTGGCTCTATCTGGACCGTCACCCGGAGGAACAGTCGGAGAGAGTGGCTGGAGAGGATCCGGACTCAAATCCCCTCTAACAAGGCTCCCCACCATTATGACAACATTTTCTTTCTTCTCGCCGCTCTCTTTTTTTCTCTCAACTAGTGCCTGGAAGGTAGTGGGAAGTTATAGGTGAAGGGAAAAGGTATAAGAAGGGATTAAGAGGTCGGAGGAACAATTGAAAATGACTATCACTTTGAGTGGTGTTGAGTTAAGGTTAGAGTTTAAAATATCAGATGTAGGGATACTGTTGAAATTTTATATTAAAACAAAATTATAGTTAAAAAAATCTATACATACAAAAAAACCCTACTTGGTGGTCGAATTGATTTCTAATGAATAGCCACAACAGCCAAAAATTTTTTGTACAAATTTTGTTTATATCTAATGTTACCCATTTAAAAAGTCATTGAAAGGTGGGGAAGGTCGTAGCCAGTGACCACGTTATATGATTTCTTTATCAAAGCCAAATAACAAATCTACACCAAACATTTTCCATGTCTAATTGTAATCAACTACAATTCGTTAACTACTCCTGCTTTCATTTCAGCTTCCTATAAAACTTCCCCACAAAACCAAACCAATATCACCTATCGTTAACTAGTCCTGCTTTCATTTCATTTTTCTTTGGGCAGTCAAAATAGGGTATCTACAGGGTCCGTCAACATTTTTACAAAGAAAAATTGACATGAAAAATTTCGTCTCGACACAAAGAAATTTTAGTATAATCACAAGAAAAATTTATCGAGGAACCTCAATTAATAAAAAAATATATATATTAGACCTTTCCTACTATTCAAAATTAAAGAGGGATATTTCACTAATTTTTTTCTATAATTTTTGACATAAATCCATTATGAAAGTGTTTTATGTCACTCTCACATATTTATAGAACAATCATTTTTATTTAAAATTTTATTTTATTTTCAATAAATATTTAGCATAACAAATGAGACTAGTTACATTGGTCACCTCTGTATACTCTTATTTGGGAGGTTGGGGATCAATTGTTGTCAAAGACAATTATTGATAATTCCTCTCCTATAATGAGATTGCTTGCTGAGTTTTGAACTATGATTATCAAGCTATTAAATTCTCTTTAAATTTAAAAATAATTTCTTATTGATTGACCAAAGAAAAAAAAAAATATTAAGCATTTTATATAAATAATAAAGCTATACAAGTTAATCTGGTCACTTATGCTCTATTTGTTGATTATATAAAATAACCTAACCAAAATAGTTTAGCATTTTCTATAAATAATAATAAAGCTATACATCCTAATCTGGTCACTCATGCTCTATCTATTGATTATAAAATTGTTGATTATATAAAATAACCTAACCAAAATATTTTAACATTTTATATAAATAATAATAAAGCTATACATGCTAATCTAGTCACTCATGCTCCATCTATTGATTATAAAATAACCTACTGGTTAAAAAAATAATAATGAATTAAAAGGATAGGCCGATACTGGTGGACCAATTATATACCCTAAATTACAATTTGTGCCTCTAAAATATTATTCAATTTTCATTTTAATTTTAATGATTACAAAATTGTCAATTTAGAACCCCTCGTACTATGTGATCCAATGATGGCAAGTGCCTTTTCTTATAAAAAAAAAAAAAGAAAAGAAAAATGCTTCAGAACTCGAATTATCCGTGGCTCAAGTGGCCCGAATTCAAAACGACGTCGTTTTGGGATTTTTTTTCCCCCCTCTTTTATATTTGAAACAGAAACAGAAACAGAAACAGAGAGAAGGAAGGGGGAAGAAAGAAGAAAGAGAGAAGAGAGAGGGGAGACCATCACCGGCGCTGCCGTCACCGGTGCTCCCCATTCGCTGTGTGTATACACAGATAGATCTGTGTGTGTATACACAGATCTGTATCTCTCTCTCTCTCTCTCGTTCTCTGTATCTCTCTCTCTCTCTATGAAGTCTCCATGATGATGATGATGTGTTGGTTGTTGATAATGATAATGATGGGTTGGTTGTTGATGATCTCTTCTTTCTTCTTTTTTCTTCTTTTGTTTTCTTCTTTCTTCTTCTTCTGTGAGTCATGGAAAGGATGAAGAAAAGGGGAAGAAAAAAAAAAAAAAAAATCTCAAAACGACGTCGTTTTGGAATTTCGGGCCACTCGAGCCACGAAAAATTCAAGCTACGTAGCGGGATTGAAAAAAAAAAAAAGGGCAATAGTTACCAATTAGGTCACATTGAACCCAAAAAAAAAAAAAAAATTGTGTTAAGGATTACATTAGAAGATGAGGCTCAAAGCAAAATTAGATAATACTCTAAATATTATTAGTAATACTCGAATGACTACTGTCTCTTTTGAGAATGTGGCTAAAAGTCAAAAGTCAGTTTTTAATTTATTTTGTGTCTCATTATCTCTCTATTTTTTTACATATTTTTTTTAAAAAAGTCAAAAAAAAATTAAAAAATCAAATTTTAACAAACTTTTCAAAATAACCCTACATTTTAAGTAACCATAGGACATGACATGGTGTTTCATATAACACTAATTATATTATTCAATTTGCTTTATCTCATATATATGCTTTTTGCATGTAATATAATACTTAAACGTGATTGCTCTAATATACTCGTAAGATAATTTATTTCAACTCAAAATGGTAAAACTTTAATCCAGACATCATTTACTATAGCATGCGCCTCATCTACTAAGCCAATTCTTTGATCTTAAATTTACAATGCATACGTTACAATTCATAGTTAAGTACAGAGAGAAAGAAAAAGGAAAAAAAAAAATGTAGTTAGTAACTCACCCATATTATAGGATGCTACTAGTAGTTTTTTTCATTTTCTTTTTGGATCCATCAAACCTAAAAATTTTAATTTTTTTTCTTTGAACACCAATCTTAATTCTAAATATACCTTCATTCATTTTTTTTTTGATCGGCAAATATTAGTTGTTAGTTGTTAGATTAGCACCTATGGAAAAAAATCTCTCCATCCTTGACAAAGGATATAAGTACTTGCATTCTCTTAATTCAACTCTCCTAAGGAGAATTGAACCCATGACCTCCTTGGAACTAAGTCCTAAGAAAGGCACGGTGGCCACCTAGGCTAGGAAATATACCTTCATTCTTACCATTTTGAAATCCAAAACCTAGCCATCTCTCCCCAACACTATATGAATCCGCGTTAAGATCCTCTAGAGTAACTCTCTAGAGTGATCCTCTAGAGTAAAAGATCGGACGGCTGTGGTTGCCCCTCACCAAAACGACGTCGTTTTGGTGAGGATTTTCAAAAAAAAAAAAAATAAAGAAAAAACCCAGATTTCGGGGATTCAAAGGAGGGATTTCAAAATTCCCCCAAATTCGTCCTTTGAATCTACACGGCGAGAGGGGGAGACTGTGAAGGAGCTCAAAGGAGTGATTGGCGTTCAAAGGACGAACGGCGGCGAACCACGACGGAGGACAACGGCCAGAGGACGACGGACGACGGACGACGACGGAGGACGAACGAGGAGCCTGCGACAGCGAATCGAGGTAAATCTGAATCATAGTGAAGTTAGGGTTTACGTTCGTCTTAAATTTTTGTATAAATTAGTGAAGTTTGGATTTTGTTTGCTATTTGTGTTAGGGTTTGGGATTTGGCTTGAATATACCTGTTAGGCGTTGGGATTTGGCTTTAATCTGGATTTTTTAGTTCCATTTTTTTGAGTTAATTTTTAAATCTGGGATTTGGCTTTAATCTGGAGTTAATTTATAAAATTGTGATTTAAATTTTTTTTTTTTAAATGGAATACTGTTTAGTTCCTTTTTATTTTGTTTGGATCTTGTAAATGGAATTCAAACTTCTATCTATAACAGATTTTGAAGTTCAACAAAAATTTGGATTTTTCCATTTCTCCATTTGTCAAGTGCATCCAAAAAATAAAATTTCGAATTTTTATTTTTTTTATTTTTTAGATAAGCAAACAAAAATGTAGTAATTTTCTAAAAATTATATCTAAAATTTAAGAACCAAGCACAATGACAGTTCTTAAAGATGAAAGCTCATGGTTTTGTATTAGGTGAAGCTCTGGTATGCTTGAACATCTTATGCTTGAACATCTTTGTTCTTAAAGATGAAAGCTCATGGTTTTGTATTAGTTAGATTGTTAATCTGAGATCCTATCATTTTCACCTAATAATAAGATGTTCAAGCATACCAGAGATCCTATCAGAAGGACCTGTAGCTGCCTACTTACCCAGAATCAGAGGAACTTTAGTATTGAGAAGATGAGCAATGTAGTTCTTCACAATGTGGCATACTGCATTCATAATAAAGTTTAACCATGCATCAAATATAATAAACAGGAATCGTAGGTGATGGATATCATTTGAGTAGTGATAGTAAGATTTGTTTTTTTTTTGCTTTTTGTTTTTTTGTTTATCCTACCGTTTTTTTGTTTTTCCTCCACACAAAATTTTATTATGTTAAACTTTATTATATGGATATGATATGCATCAGTAAATTCCTGTATAGTATATACTCTAAGATAGCTTCAAACACAAACTAAAGGGCTCGGGCTTGTGTTGCTTCTATCATATACCATGTCATTGAACATTATGAGCAACCTATCAAGTATGGTATTTAAATTCATAGTTTCAACTCCATTTGGAAAACACAATAGGACTGAAAAAAAATATGTATGTGTGATAGAATCAGAATCAGAGGTCCTAGCAGAGAGGTATTTTACAAGATCCGTGAAAAAAGAGTGATTGACAACATATGAACATTTATGCACCATTTTTTAAGAGACATTTTGAATTCATGCAAAATTATAAACCTCTACCCTTTGTATTATTTCAATAACATTATGAGATTACAGGCTAGAACTCAATAGATTAATGCCCATTTAAATTAAAACTTGGAACATTGGTCTGCTAGCCTTATATATCCAAACTTGCATATACCAAGAAAAAAGTTCCAAATTTCAAAATTTAATTTCTTGTTCAGTGTAATCTCATTGAAGCAACTTGGGCATATATGGAAGTGGGACTCAAATTACTCTTCTATTTAGACAAGTATATCATAGACCAATGAAGAGAGAAACATATTCATTGTTTCACATTTATCAACACGCATATAATAATGTCAACCAGGATCAACTAAAACACAGAACAAAATAACGAGTGACATACCTATATGGCCAATGAAAGCTGTGTCGATTAGAGAAGCTATAGGGTCTGCTGTTAAAGCCAGCGCTGCCGGGAATGCAATAGTTGCTATCTCCAGACCCAGTTCATCCCTCTTGAAGACATCTCTAAACAAAATGTTGTATAACCACCAATTAACTTCAAAAATAAAAATAATAATAATGAAATAAAAAAAATCTTTTTACTCCTTAGGCCATCTCCAGCCCTTAAATATTAACTCAAATTTGAGTAAAAGCTGAAGTGATGGCAGACTTGTAAACTTGAAAGCTACCAAATAACTTTAAAAAAATTTTGAGTCTCCCTTGATTTGACTAAAACTCAATTTGATATAAGTTTGAGTCAAGAAGTTGAGAGGTTTTTGTTGTGATTTTTACCCTAATTTAAATTTGATATAGGCTTGAGTTAAGGGTTGGAGATATAGTAATTAACAATGTAAAATCTAAACAGTTGTAAGCAGTGGTCAAATAGTGATAAAAACAGGACTGATAAAAACAGCTTATACAAGCTGCATCAAGTATGTATGTGTCTACAAAAGTAAAATAGTGGTCATAATCAAAAAGGTCAGAGCTTTGCCTAACTCAGATATAGCTTTTGATATGTGAACATAATAATAATGACCTATTCACTTCTATGCTAATTTAAGTAGGATGTAACTGTTATACTGTGATAACTTGACTTTCCTAAGACACTTGTTAAGAACTTGTTTTTTATGCAGAAGAAGGAATGGCTTCATCTTCTATTGATCATACGACCTTAAATCTAAAGCCAAGGTTTTGTAATTGTGGAAGAATAGCTTCCGTGCATGTTGTACGAACCAATGTGAATGGAAATAAAGGACGTGTCTATTTTGTTTGCCCACTAAAATATGTAAGTACCTGTTATATAAATGAATCTGTTACTTTTTACAAATGTCATTTGTCCTTTATTGATTAATTGATTCTTGTCCATTGTAGAGTTCGAACAACTACTGCGATTACTTCAAGTGGTTCGCAGATGATGACGAGGACGATGACATTACCTCATCAATCCGTGCCAATGCAAGAACAGAAGAAAATAATGATCTGAGGACAAGGCTTGGTGAGCATGAGAGAAGGCTTCAAAGGATTGAGAAGATCTTGAAGGCAATGACTTATGTCATTGTATTTTGTATATTTTTGTACTTTATCATGTAAATGACTCAGTTCTTAGGTTTTGGAGCAGTTTGTGAAATGACTCAGAAACAAGTGTGTAATGAAATCTGAATGTTTAATGAACAGTTTGTGAAATCTATTGAATTATGTTGGTTGGTTAACAATGTGTATTACCTGTGATGGTTTGAAAATGTTGAATGTTGTATAACAGGTTTCTGAAATGTTGAATATTGTTGAATGTTGAAATGTTGAAAATGTTGAATGTTGTATAACAGGTTTCTGAAATCTATTGAAAATGTTGAAATGTTGAAATGTTGAAATATTGAAATGTTGAATGTTGTATAACAGGTTTCTGAAATCTATTGAAAATGTTGAAATGTTGAATGTTGAATGTTGTATAACAGGTTTCTGAAATCTATTGGAAATGTTGAAATGTTGAAATGTTGAAATGTTGAAATGTTGAATGTTGTATAACAGGTTTCTGAAATCTATTGAAAATGTTGAAATGTTGAAATGTTGAATGTTGAATGTTGTATAACAGGTTTCTGAAATCTATTGGAAATGTTGAAATGTTGAAATGTTGAATGTTGTATAACAGGTTTCTGAAATCTATTGAAAATGTTGAAATGTTGAATGTTGAATGTTGTATAACAGGTTTCTGAAATCTATTGGAAATGTTGAAATGTTGAAATGTTGAAATGTTGAAATGTTCAATGTTGTATAACAGGTTTCTGCGAACAGAATTTAAGCATCATGAACTCTATTTCAGCAACATTTCAGCATTTCAATAGCAAAAAATCTGCAACAGTTTAACTCTATTTTCAGCAAAAATTCAGCAACATTTTAACTGGATTTCAACTACAATTTCAGCAACATTTCATCAACTATATTTCACCAACATTTCAGCATTATTGAACCAAAAAATCTGCAATAGTTTAACTCTATTTTCAGCAACATTTAAACTCTATTTCAGCAAAAATTCAGCAACATTTTAACTCGATTTCAACTACAATTTCAGCAACATTTCATCAACTATATTTCACCAACATTTCAGCATTATTGAACCAAAAAATCTGCAATAGTTTAACTCTATTTTCAGCAACATTTAAACTCTATTTCAGCAAAAATTCAGCAACATTTTAACTCGATTTCAACTACAATTTCAGCAAGATTTCATCAACTATATTTCACCAACATTTCAGCAAAATTTCAGCAAAAAATCTGCAATAGTTTAACTCTATCTGAGCAACATTTCAGCAAAATTTAAACTCTATTTCAACAACAATTTTAACTCCATTTCAATATTACATATCCAAAAAAAAATTCAAAATGACGCTAAGATGTTGACGTGTGATCCATATGCCCATGCCCACGCCCACGCCCACGCCCAACCCCACGACCACGACCACGACCATATAGTACCTACAAAAAAAATGAAATAATATTACATCAAAGGAACCATAAAATAAATTGGACATTTAAATGAATGAATGACAAAATAAAAGAGGAAAGGTGAAAAATAAATTACTTCACTACATGCGGGACTATTTGAGGCTTGCGAGTGATAACTACTTGCATTGTTAAGCAATGCTTGATAGGTTCCATGGACGGAAAACATCGATGGCATGGACAAATGCATATTGTGATGAAGAAAACTTGGCTGCAACAATAACAAACACATATCAATTTCAAATGATAATAGTCACCTACAAATCTCTACTAAAACTTCTTACTAAACTAACTTACATCATAGGCGGGATACATAAATTGAGACGAACAAGCTCTAACTTCAGGAACACTCGGCGAGAATGGAGGAAGTTTAGGAGCACTTGAAAATAAAGCAGCCGACTGAGGAAATAAGGGAGGTGCTTCAGGAGCACTTGCCGAAAATAAGGGAGGAGTTTGAGGAGTAACAGACATGGAAGTTTGAGAAGCATTTTGTGAACTTGTTTTATTTTTCTTTGCCAACGCAAGCTCCAAACCACCTTTTATCCGCCTTCGTCCCTTGCTAGTGCACTCTCTTCTCTTCAGTCCTTTTGCTTGAACTACATTTTTATCCGCTACACCATCCACTTCAAAGCTTTCGGGGGGGCTTTCTTGTTGAATAGTATCTGAACAAGGCATATTGAATTTTGCGCTCAACATGGTTTCAATGTCTGCAATTAATTCATCCGCTTTCTCGACCGTCAAATTATATGTTTCCTCACTTTCAGAAGCTCTACACGCTAATGATCTGAATATTGCCATCAATGACCTATAACGTGAAGTTTGATGCAATCTTACATCAACCTGAATATCATGCCCACACCTATCTTTCACATTTTCAGATCTTGCTTTTTTAGTCCATCTCTTCAAAATATATTGTGAAGGAATCTCTTTCAATTTCAGTCTTTCTCTAATGATCTTCAAACAATGACTACACAAAATGCCCTTCATTTCAAACTTCCTACAATTGCAAGTGACCGAATCATCACAGTCCTGCCTCACTTTCCTCACCTTTATACCATCACTATCAAGAACCGTATAAACGGTACTCTCACCATCATTTTCAATTTCTTCAATGTTCACTTCAAGGGACTTGACATACTCATCCTGAAATTCTTCAAAAATTTTATTTGTGTAAACATCTGCAGCTTGCTCCATAATCTTCACTTTAATATTCACCCTTGGCAACTTTTGGCATAGAGCATATTCGGCTTGTAACTCTTTGTACCTTTTCTCAGACAGAACTCGATCAAAATGCATGAAAAATTGCATTAAGTTGTGATCAGACTGAATGAAATCCTTCAAGAAAGCATTAAAGGATTCACTAAGTTGGGTGCTACTCATGCCCGCACCCCATGCATTTCTAACATATGGCCAACCCCATTTTTCCTTGACCCCAAATGTTAACTTCAACCAATGATTGTCTCTTACTTCGTACTTGTCAAGCATTTCCTCCCATTTTAACATAAACTCCTCCTCATCCTCAATGTCGTACATAAACGTGTATAAAACACTCTTCATCCCCTTATCCTTCATCGCCTTATCCTTGAAGATACAATTTGCATGCCTTAATGCATTTTGCATCAAATGCCAAGTGCAAAGGCGGTGGGTTGTGTTAGGCATGACAATAGGTATGGCCTTAGCCATTGCAGCATCCTGATCCGTAAAAATTGTTTTTGGAGCCTTACTTGACATTGCCTCCAAGAATCTTCTAAAAAGCCATACGAAAGAATCGGCGGTCTCATCATACATCAAAGCTGCACCAAATACCACAGTTTCCCTATGATGGTTCAATCCAACAAAAGACGCAAATGGTCTATGTGCACTATTTAACTTGTAAGTAGTGTCGAAAGTGACAACATCACCAAATTGCCCATAATCCATGATCATCTGCGCATCGGCCCAAAATATGTTCGTAATCTGCTCCTCGTTATCTAATTGGACCGAGTAAAAAAAAGATGGATTCTCCAATGATTTGTCACGAAAATATTGCAAAATGCTACCTGCCTCCCCATATGCTAAACTGTTTTGCCTCTTCGTTCTCAAATAATTTTTTTGGTCCAGTTTTGTGAACCCAAGTGACTCCCTTCCACCAACTTCATTACCCATGAGCTCAAATGCAGCATTAAGACGGATTCCAGATTTTTCGGCTAAATCTATTTCGGTTGCCTGTGATGCAGATATCTTCCTTTGGGATGGTAACATATGCGTACATTCAGTTGGTACAAAGATATGATTATGTTGTTCAACAAAATCACTAACAAAAAATTTCTGCATATTCCTATCCCACTTTATGACAAGTCGGGCTTGACAACCAGTCCTCACTTCCTGCCTAGGATTTTTTGTTAATGAATCTCGCTTGTCGACAACCCGAAATCCCTCCTTATTACAAACAAATTGCCTTGAAGTGATTTGCCCGTCTTTGCTCTTGTTTACATAACCCCTTCTAATACTAAAACCCAACCTTCCTCCATAATTATTATAGAAATCATAAGCTTCTTGTTCTGTAGCAAAGGTCATGCGAACACTAGGCTTCCAATCACACTCACCCCCGTCATTCTCATGATTGTTAGGTTCCATCTGAATGTCACAAGTCAGTTAAAAAATTAAAAAGTGCTCAATATTAGCATAAAAACCGTAAATTATGTCAAATAAACTTCATTTGAGGAGGGTCAAACTTTATCAGAAGAGAAATACAAAAGAGTTGATGCCATTTATATATGAATGGAATTTGGGCTATGATTAATGTAAAAAAAAAAAATTGATTAATGAATATGTGATAAAAAAACAGGATGTGATTAATGAATATCTTGAGTACATTGCAAACTTCAAATAATAACTTCCACATTTTATACTACCAATGACCTAAATAGAAGGCTTTGTTTATCAGCTAATACAATAATGCGCACATAACTTGATAATGAAAACAGATATTGTATACACATTATATATATGCAAATTATACAGAATGGAAAGATTGCTAATTTTCACAATAGATGGAAAATGTACTTCAGAAGTCCAAAGTAAAGAAATCAATCCACATGCAAACTCTGATTTTGTACTTCAGTTAATACACATTGTTAACCATAGTAGATTTCAGCAAATTATATAAAATTACCTATTCAGTTAATTTTAAACTAATCTAAGAACTGAATGTAAACTCTGAAGTACTTCAGTTCTGAAAATGTACTCTGATTTTGTACTTCAGAACTGATTTTGTATAAACTAATTTTATACTTCAGTTAATTCTAATTTTATACTCTGATTTTGTACTGATTTTGTATAAACTGATATTTACTTTATACTGATTTTGTACTTCAGTTAATTCTAATTTTATACTCTGATTTTGTACTTCAGTTCTGAAGTACTTCAGTTAATTTTAAAATTACCTATTCAGTTCTTAGATTTCAGCAACATTTCATCAAGATTTGAACATAAAATTATATATATAATACAATCACCTATATATTGCAGGGGCAGGGGCAAATGGCTTCACAACGGTTGGTGCAGGGGCAACGGCCACGGCGGTGGCGACAGCAGGACGGCGGCTACGGTGGGGCGAAAGGATGTTCTTCGCGATGGCCAACTCTTCTTCACTCTCTCGTTCTTTCTTTGATTCTTCCCGCCGTCTGTAGAGCCCTGTGTATACAAATGGAGGGAAACCCAAAATCCCTCCTTTGAATCCCCGAAATCTGGGTTTTTTCTTTATTTTTTTTTTTTTTGAAAATCCTCACCAAAACGACGTCGTTTTGGTGAGGGGTAACCACAGCCGTCCGATCTTTTACTCTAGAGGATCACTCTAGAGAGTTACTCTAGAGGATCTTAACGCATATGAATCCCCTCTAACAAGACTCCCTACCATTATGACAGCGCTTTCTTTCTTCTCGACGCTCTCTCTTTTTTTCTCAGCTAGTGCCTAGAAGGTAGTGGGAAGCTATAGGTGAAGGGAAAAGGTATAAGGCCCTGTTTGGTAGAGCTGTGAGAAAGTGCTTATAGCTTATACCTTAACAGCTTATAGCTTATAACTATGAACATAAGCTAATTTCTGACTTATAAATTAAGCTTCTCCTGTCCCACTCAAAGAATAAGTTGATTTCTGACTTATAAAAAGCTATAAGCTGTATTGTTAAGCTAAACCAAACACATCAAAATAGCTTAAATTAAGCTGAAAGTTGAAATAAGCTGAAATTAAGTTGTACCAAACAGGGCCTAAGAAGGGATTAAGAGGTCGGAGGAACAATTGAAAATGGCCATCACTTGGAGTGGTGTTGAGTTAAGGTTAGAGTTTAAAATATCAGACGTAAGGATACTGTTGAAATTTTATATTAAAACAAAATTATAGTTAAAAATATCTATAGATACAAAAAAAACCCTAATTGGTGGTCGAATTGATTTCTAATGAATAGTCACGGTCTAAAAGTTTTTGTACAAATTTTGTTTATATAATGTTACCCATTTAAAAAGTTATTGAAAGGTGGGGAAGGTCGTAGCCAGTGGCCATGTTATATGATTTCTTTATCAAAGCCAGATAACAAATCTACAGCAAACATTTTCCATATCTAATTGTAATAAACTACAATTCCTTAACTAGTCCTGCTTTCATTTCAGCTTCCTATAAGACTCCCCCACAAAACCAAACCAATATCACCTATCAGTCTCTCATTCACTCTTTCTCATACTCATCATCAACTTTCTAACCCATAAAAATGAGCTGGTGGTGGTCCGGAGCTATCGGCGCTGCAAGGGCACGTCATTAACCAATCATCATCTCCAATATTGCTATACTTATAATAATTACAGTTAAGAGTTTACTAACCTCTCTCTGATTTTTACAGAAAAAATTCGACGAAGATGAACGTCCCAAAAGCTACCAGTGCGTCGGCCTAATAGTCGGCGTCACCGGCATCGTCGGCAACAGCTTGGCCGAAATCCTCCCACTCTCCGACACCCCCGGCGGCCCATGGAAGCTCTACGGCGTCGCTCGCCGGCCCCGCCCCGCCTGGAACTCCGATCACCCCGTCGACTACATCCAGTGCGACATCTCCGACTCCGCCGACTCCCTCACCAAGCTCTCCCCCCTCACTGACCTCACCCACATCTTCTACGTCACCTGGACCAACCGACCCACCGAGCTCGACAACTGCGAGGCCAACGGAACCATGCTCCGCAATGTCCTCAAGGCTGTGATCCCAATCGCCCCCAATCTCACCCACATCTGCATCCAAACCGGAACCAAACACTACGTCGGACCATTCGAATCGTTCGGGAAAATCCAACCCCACGACCCTCCGTTCACCGAGGACATGCCCAGGCTTGATTTCCCCAATTACTACTACACCTTAGAAGACGTCGTCATCGAAGAGTCCGCCAAGAAAGAGGGCTTGACCTGGTCGGTCCACCGACCCGGTGCGATCTTCGGGTTCTCCCCTCTTAGCATGATGAACATCATCGGATCGCTCTGTGTATACGCCTCAATCTGCAAGCATGAAAACAAACCCTTGATTTTTCCAGGAACGAAGGCGGCTTGGAATTGCTACTCGATTGCGTCCGATGCGGATTTGATTGCGGAGCAACAGATATGGGCAGCGGTGGATCCGAATGCGAAGAACGAAGCGTTTAATTGCAACAATGGGGATGTGTTTAAGTGGAAGCATCTGTGGAGGACTTTGGCTGAGGAATTTGGGGTCGAGTATGTAGAATTTGATGAGAATGAGACAGTGGTGAGCATGGTGGAGAGGATGAAGGATAAGGGACCGGTGTGGGATGAGATTGTAAGAGAGAATGGGTTGGCGGTGACTAAGTTTGAGGAAGTTGGTTTGTGGTGGTTTGTGGACATGTCGTTGCATTGGGAGGCTATGCTCGATAGCATGAACAAGAGCAAAGAGCATGGGTTCTTGGGGTTTAGGAACTCCAAGAACTCATTCGTATCCTGGATTGATAAAATCAAAGCTTATAAAATTGTTCCTGAAACAAATATAAGTTCTCAATTCTCATCATTAACAATGTAAAAAAAAATGTTGAAACTACCACCAATGGATTTCACAATATGCTATGAGCTCTTTGTGAATCCAATAAATGTTTCACTTGTGTGTCTCTTGATTTAAATTAGTGTTTATAGCCATAGTCAAGTTTGTATGTTTCTCTTGGGGTGTGTTTTATCTTGTGACATTTGTTTGGACTTTTTTTAGTTACGAGGCTCAAAGCTCTTCTTGTACTAAATAATCTCTCTCTTCCATTTGAAACAGAACATGTTCATTTTTGCTTATAAATAGTCGGACCATTCGTTACAACAAGAACAAAAAAAGTAGTAGGACCATTACTGTTCTACAAGAAGACTGATAATTTGGATTGGAACACTTAGGCCTCGTTTGGGAACAGGCTAATTTAGTAATTTTTTGGCTATTTGACTAAAATATGAGTTAAAAAAAACTAGTATGTTTGGGATGAATTTTTGGCT
This sequence comes from Camellia japonica, assembly GCA_030407325.1. NCBI lineage: Eukaryota > Viridiplantae > Streptophyta > Magnoliopsida > Ericales > Theaceae > Camellia > Camellia japonica. Next base: position 171,623,270 of record JAPPVO010000016.1, read on the forward strand.
TTTTACGAAAAGATGTGCAAAAAGTAGAGAGAAAAGAGAATATTTGACTTTTTAGTATGTATTGTTAGCTTTTTGACTTTTTTAGTAACTTTTTGATTTTTTTGGCTAAACCGGCATGTTGCCAAACGAGGCCTTAATCTAATGGCTGAAAACTAATTTTAAATTATAAACCACGAAACTATGTCGATTTTACGTGGCGAAGTTTTGTGTCACTGTGCGGATACATAAATTGACATATTCATCTATCCATCCAACTTGTTTCACAAATCAAAACATTCTATTGACCATTTTGCATTTGATTGTCAATTTTTTCCTCTTTGGTGTTTGTAAAGAGTTAAACTTTATATGATGAGTTCGAGCAGCATATGTCTCAACACATATAGTCAAAGAAATTAAAAAAATAAATATATGATTTGGTTAAGGAGAGGAGAGAGAGATAAGATAGACCGCATATATATATATATATATATATGTGTGTCAATTTCCGACCACACTGCCAAACAGATACTCAGTTGGAGAACACTGGCATAATAGATTAAACCCGAACGACCTGTCAACAAAAAGAAGAGATTCCGACGGTGGTTCGTCCACCCAGGGGCACTCTGTCACGACCCAAACCCGCCCCTATAGGTTTAGCATCATAATCGGCCAGTAATCCTTGGACTACCAAAGGCCTCTGAACAGATTAACAAAATTAAGGGGCTAGCGGAAGTAAATACATAATTATAGTTGTCCAATGAGTTGTGCTGACTTATATGAAACAGAATATTTAAAACTTTATATACATAACCGGTAGTCATATATTATACCCACACACATTACAGTATTTTAAGTACAGCCAACGACAACAAATCAAATTTTCAATAAACAGAAACCACAGAACTTAAACACAGGACGATTCGGGAACCTCCACGTGAGGCACAATGGTTGGCTGACAACAGAACACAGATCCAGACAAAAGCCTTCAGGCTCGGGCTCCAGAATGCTCACCTACACATATATATACACACAATGAGCTAAAGCCCAATGAATAACATTAAGGTAAAGGGTTTAGTGAACGAAATCCGAATGTATCATAAGTAGAAAACAGAACAGAGCATAATCATAATCGTTCTCATATCAGAACATAATAATGGTACATCCCATAGAACACATCACAGAACGTCTTCCGACTAGAGTAATCGGTTCCGGATACTGATTAAACACATATCACCACAATGAAGTGGCTAACGAGATCTCGTAAACTTGTATGTCATGGACCCGCATTTTCATGCCGTCCCCCATGACTTGGAACTATCTATGGATGCCATAATAGATTTCAAACTTGGAATATTCGTTCACGAAAACAGATATCATTTCAGAAATCAGAACTTATCATATTTCATTTGGAACATAATTCATATGAACGTATCTTTACAATAACGTTACTCACAGTGGTTCCAGTAAGTGGTCAATCAATCCTCGAGTCTTGACCTACAATCACAAAATACATAACACAAGCATGTCTTATCATTACACATTCAAGTGGCCATTAAGGCTTAGCTTTCATTACATTGGTTCTTAATCTTTCTTATCACATTGCCTAAAACACACGCACTTGTAGTCTCGGAACTTAGTACATTCTTTTCTTAGTGTGTTTTTAATCCATAACCTCTTTACTATGGCTTAATTAAGGCTTAGGAATGCCTAGGATGCAATGAGGATACCAAAACATGAATTGGAACACTTAGTAAATTTTCTGAAAATAAGGTCCCTGCTCGAGCGTAGACTTCCTCGCTCGAGCGGACATGCAAAATGAGAGGGGTCGCTCGAGCGTGACTTACTTCGCTCGAGCGACCTACAAACTTTGAAAAAGTACTGGTTTGTCACAATCTACGCTCGAGCTACAACTCTCACGCTCGAGCGAAGCAACAACATGCAAAGGGTTCGCTCGAGCGTCAAAGTGGTTGCTCGAGCGGAGAGCTCATGTCTGAAAAAATACTGAGAGCTCGCAATCTCTGCTCGAGCGCAGGTTTCCTCGCTCGAGCGGACTGCAAAATTCTGGGTTTTCCAAAACAGGGTTCTTGAGCTTCCAAATGCAATTTCAATGGCAAAATCATGCATGGCTTGTTCAAAACACTTGGAAAACTTTTCTAAATCACAAATATATGATCATTTATAAACCCTTAGCTCCAAACTCATGGATTTAGCCAAAATTGAGTTCAAACTTCTATGTATGTATGTTTCAAAAACTCTTTTTCTCCAACACCATGGTTTTAACAAAATCGAGCTCAAAGGCTCCATGCATGAGGGAAATCCTTTTCAAAACATGAATTTAAGCTTTAAAACATGATGAATTATACATGCATGTGCCAAATAACTCATGATAACAACATAGATGCCCCAAATCAAACTCAAACGACAAACCTCTATATATATACATGCATATGAAATTATAATCAAATCCTCCATCTTCTTGACAAACATATGTAAATTACATGCAATGATCTTAACAACTCCATGAATTCATCTCTACAACACATAACTCTTTGAATTAATAGTCAAAAGCTGTCACGACCCAAACCCGCTCCTATGGGTTTAGCACCGTAACCGGCCAGTAATCCGAGATTACCGAAGGCCTGCTTAACACTAAGACAGTAATACAGAGTATAGGGGCATGACGGAAGCCAATATAGTAAATAAACAATGTCCAATGAGCTGTGACAGTCTGTATGCAAAAAAAATTTTCATACATATATGCAGTCAGTGACAAAACAGTATGTACAATATTTACAACCATTCAGAACAGGGACCTAATCCCTATTAAACAGTATAGTAACAGTCTATACAGATTACAAAACGGATACGGAGACAGATGGGGGAAATTAAAACACCCTGAAGCCATAGCTAGATAGGCTCGGAACCTTGCAGTGAGGCACAGTGATTGGCTTGACAAAACCGGAGTTTACCTCGACGCTCCTAGCCGCGGTCTGGTGCCTGTACACCTACATATATATATGAGCAGTGAGCTAAAGCCCAGTGAATAACATAAAGCGTAAAGGGGTTTAGAATGAATGTCCTTCAGTATTGAAAACAGTTGTTTCAAACAGTATATCAATTGTTCAGTACAGTAAACAGTCATATATGGTACATCCATTAGCATAGCAGTACAGTAAACAGTAGGTCTAAAAAGACCGAACAGTCAATGATGGCCATCAATCAGTAAACAGTAGTGGTTCCAACAAGGGAACCGACAGAGATCTCTGTAACAGTAACAATCAGTAACAGTAGTTGCTAAGGATGCCATAATACAGTTCAGAATATAGGACATACATTCATTCAGTTAACAGTAACAATTCAGAAACAGTACAGTTCAATTGTTCAGAAGATAATCATTTTTGAACATATCTTTACACAGTTGTTGCTCACAGAGTTCTGGGCTACAGTAAAGCTAGAGCGCGTCTCCAGTCGCCAACCCTACACAGTTTACAGGATGAACACATACTAAGCTACACAGTTGGGAAAGATAATAACTTAATCCCTAATTGCCTCGGTGTGTTCTACATCTATATCCTCATTAAGATGCCTTAAACTAGGCCTAAGAATGCCTAGGATGGGATGAGGATGCAAAGATGCATTCAGAAAACATTTTCAGAATTTTCAGAAACAGGGGTCTCGCTCGAGCGTGGCTTTCTACGCTCGAGTGGACATGCAGACAAAGGAGTTCCGCTCGAGCGTGACTTTCGTCGCTCGAGCGGACTGCAAGCTACAGTGAAAATACTGGATGCTCAAAATCCATGCTCGACGGGCGCTCGACCCTCGCTCGAGTGTGAGACACAAGTCCTCGCTCGAGCGTGGATTCTCTCGCTCGAGCGGACTGTAAGCTCATGCAAAGTACTGGATATACGCATTCCACGCTCGAGCGTCAATTTTCTCGCTCGAGCGGAAGGCATGATCACAGAGTGTACACTCGAGCGTGGACTTCCTCGCTCGAGCGTGGGTCCAAAATCTGGAAAACCCATATTTGAACCTCAAGCTCAAAACCAAGTTTAAATGCATAATTTCGATCCTCTTGGGCTAATTTTCTGGAAAACACTTCAAAACCCATAATATTACATGTTTCAAAGATCAATTTGATAAATCAATGTCCAAGGGTGTTTTAATTAAATCCAATTTCAAACCAATTTCATGAACATGAAGAACATGCAAACATGCATGGATTTAAACCATTTTAAAGCTTCAATACTAGCTCAAATGAGCTCAAATCTTGCAAAACATGATGACAACATGAACTATAACAATATTATGAACATGCATGTGAGGAATTATAAACTACAACCTCAAAACTTCGATATAGATACATGCATGCAACAATAAAGCTTCCACACAACAATTTGAGCTATAAATTGGCTCTAGACTTCAACTTTGCTCTAAACCATGCAAGAATCAACTCAAAACATAAACAAGAAGACAATGAATCTACCTTAAGTCTTGAATTAAAGGTAAGGAGGCTCAAGTATGCAATCTCTCCTCCAAATCTTCAAGTCTCCAAGCAATTTTCAAAAGGGAACTCAATTTCTCTCCCTCTAACTCTCTTGGTCGGCAAGAACAAGGAAATCAGCTGATGAAAAGTTTTGATCAAGTGTACAAAGGCTCTAGTATAATTAGCCTACATGGCCCACTAACAATGGCAAAATGGTAAATAAACCAACTCTTGAAATTAGCTTATTTTAATCTAATTTAATCATACCAAATCACTTTTCAGATAATTGCACCATAAAATCTAATGATTATAAAACATCAATTAATTTCGGATTCGGCCGCCGATAAGGCCTTCAATTTGCAGTTAAACATAAAACATGAACAGATCAATTAACAATCAACAGATAGAAAATGCATTTAAACAGATACAGTCAATCAATCAGTTTCAGATTTCAGTCAGTCAGTTCAGTATTTCAATCACTTCAATTATTCATCTTAATTAGTCTCAGTTTAGCAATAATCAGTAGTTTATCGGTAAGCAGTGACGAGGGTTGTTACAAAAGCTTACCTAGAGTCTTGAATTACTCTTGTTCTAGCACAATCTTGGTAAATTCAATACAAACCCTTCAATTCTTCTTCAATCTTTTCCTTTCTCACTTTAGAATTGTGCTCCCTCTCTCTCTAAAATGTTTCACCAAATTTTTCCACTCAAGGGATAAAAGAAAATGAGCTCAAAATGAGCTTATGTCTCATATATATGGCTTATGGTGCTAAAACACATTAATTAGAATATTAGGCTCGCCAAACGCAACTTAACGAATCGTTCCGAATAAATTTTTAATAAAACTTGCCATAAGGTTCTAAAAATTCCAAATAACATATCGGTGTAGTCAATTTCGGTTTTGGATGCTGATAAGGCTTTCAAGTTACATATTAAAGTGGAATTCCAAACAGATATTTCTATGAGTAACAGATAGAAGGCCAAATATCATGCAATTTACATATTAATCCCATAACTCATTTGATCCACTCAATTAGCATCTTTAATCACTGATTAGTAGCCAATTACGGGTCGGGGTTATTACAGTCTCTCCACCTTAAAAAGTTTGGTCCTCCAAACTTGAGTTAACATATGCTAACAGAAATGATGCCCATCATAAATGTAACTTTAACACTTTATAAAACAGAAGCGTAACATAAACATGTTCCTGACCCAATCTCGACGTTATCTCAGTACCAGAAACAGAATCATAAATCATATACAGAGATTAGGGTCCGTAACAACCCAGGGTCTTATACACATTCAGGTTTTAGTCAAGAACAGATTCAGATACGTGTTCATATTCATATTCTTGTCCAGATCACACACAGATGTCATAAGTCTTGCTTAAACATACGTGGTGCATTTATTAGCACAACAGGGCAGATATAGAACAGATGCAGACATAGCAGATACAGACACGTGATGGTTATAAATAACTAGTTCCATAAAGGAACCTTCGAATCCGGGTAACAGAACAGAAGCTGAGCCCCCATGACGGGGCCTCCGGTACGGGTAACAGAGTGCAGATAGATATAAGTCCCATAAAAGAACCTCTGATACCGGGTAACAGCCAACAGATATCATATAATGCTAAGGATGTCACGAGTACATATCAGAAATTAGACAGTCATTCATTGTACAGAACATGACACTTTAGAAAACAGATCTCATTTTATCACATAGAAAATAAATACAGTTGAACATAACTTTACTAAGTTATTACTCACATTACTTATATCAAATATTTATCGGACGTCATAAAAAGTTATCAGGAATGCCAGGCAACTTCGTACATTAACCCCATAGCAGTAAACGGAATTCCGACGTAATCATTCATATTCTATTCATCAGCCTCAGTTTCCACAGATTCAATCGTACTATGTGTCAATACAGAAGCAGTCCTACTGGTTACATATACCCCCAGGTAGTCAGAGTTTATAATCAAACCAGTCTGTAGTCACAAATCCCATCAATTTTGAGGTACAGTAATACCAAAGCAATCATTCTCTAGTCAAACAAGTTCAAGGTCGAAACGGTAATACCGGGTAATTAATCACATGTCATATATACAGTATTCCCATATTCTCCAAGCATAAGTTACCAAATTCCATAATCCCATTCGCGTGTTTCCAATCGGTTATAAGTGTATGGTAAAAAGGCATTTATAATCACATAGTTTGCTGTTAACAGTTCACCTTCTTCTTAAGCATTTGAGATCGATTCTAATTCTCATTCGGTTAGTTCCCTTAGCAACACGGCTTTGTTATTCAATCATAAGCAATTCACAATCCCCCATAATGTAATCAATCAGATAGTAGCTCTCAATAAGGGTCTCCTCAGATCAAATCGATGAAAGTTCAACCAGGTCATAGCAGATGCAAGTTCTACCCAGTCATATCAAATCAAAGTTCAAGCGTGAGTCATCAAACAGAAGTTCTCTCAGGTAAACAAAGGTCTCATCAAATCATAGTTCTATCACATTAGAGCAGGTAAGGGCTCTAGTCTTATTATTTCCTAACGGGGTATATTAATTATATAGTTCATACTCCATTCACTTAGGTGCATAGTCAGTAGTTCTACAGTTGTTCCAAGTTCCTCGGCTCTCAAATCACATCAGAGTTATGTACCACAATAGTTCCTATCGAAGAGTTCAGGTCAAATACAATGTTACATTCTCCAAGTAAGTTCGCATACGGGCGCACAGGTATGTAATTGTTCAAATCAAGAAGTGGGTTTCAGAGCGTTCATTAATCACAGTCCAGCCCCGTTAATTATAATTCAATATAATGTAATTAGTCACTATCAATGTTCTCACTAGTTCCATAATAATATAATTTCAGTAAATGAAGTCTTACTTCTTCAGATATCAAGTAGGAAAATTTTCATTGGCTCAAATCGTTTAGTCTTTAAGTTAGTTCAAATCTTAGCGATCCTCTAATGATAATTTCCTTTTTAGCAACCTCGGTTGAGTCCTAAATGATTCCAACAAATGGGTTCCGTCTTAATCAAATAACACATAACATAACTGGTAACAAAACATGGGATGAATTGAGTTCATCAATCAAAATCTTTCAAAGCCTCTAGGGTTGTTTACTAACATATACATAACACAAAGAATGACATTCTTGACAGAACAGAGGAATAATCGCCCCGGAATCGAAGCACACCCGTTCATGACCGTCGGTGGCCGACCCGAAATCGGTTAGACAACCCACCCGTACTAGACCGTCGGTGGCAGAACATAACCCACCCGTACAAGACCGTCGGTGGTACCATTCGTACATGACCGTCAATGGCAAAGAGATATCTCAACAAAGGTGCTACATAAGCTTAATGTCCCCTAGCACGAAAGGACCTTTCAAGAATGTCATCAAAACAAGCTAACACTTGATACAGAAACTAATGGATAATCATTCATGCTAGATTAAATACTCTTCCAAAACAAAGCAAAGCAAAGCTTTATCAAAACATTATAACACAACTTTATTTAAAAACAAACACCCACACATAAATTGTTAACTTCAAGCAGTCCTACTTGTACATAAGTACTATCCTTAACTAATTAAATTATTTAAGCTTTCTCTTAGGTTTTGGGATAGTCTTTTATTTAATGCCCCAACTTCTCACATTTCCAGTAATCCGATGACACGGTTCCCGATAGATCTAGTGACATATAACATACTAGGATAACTTACTTTTCTTACAACTTTACCCGGAATTGCTCGTCTTTCCTGCCACAAAATTCTTAGTTTTCTCCCTTGGTTCACTTCTCACTTCCACACTTAATTGGCACAACAACTCTTAATTTGATTCTCCATTCCCCAACTCTCCCATATCACATGATTCAAGGACATCAAAAGCATTAGATGTTGATGGGACAAAACGCTGCGTCTCTCCCTCTTTGTTTATTACTGTCGTCGAACCTTATCTACCATCTCTCCCCTTTTCTTTACCACTTCCCATTTAGTTGGACCTTGTATGTTAGTCTCTTTGACTCTCCACTCTTGTTTGGAAGATGGAGGGTTTAAGAGGGCACAAATGAATGATATGACCAAAAGTCTTACAAACATCACACCTTTGAGTCTTCCATGGAACCTCAACTTGAATCTCATACAGGTCACCATAACCAAGATTTATTTTAAAAGACTGAGGGATCTCTTTATTTACTAACACTTCAATACAACCTCCTCCAACTTGGTTGGCTCCAATCCATGTTCTCACACAATCTGCTCCCAAACAGGACCCTTGTCCTTCATCATCTCCACCAAGCTCATTCCTTCCATTTCACTCTCATCATCAAAATCAACAAACTCTACATCAAATTGTTTAGCCAAAGCCGTCCACAAGTGCATCCACTTGAACAAATCCCCATTGCTGCAATTAAACGCTACGTTCTTTGCATTTGGATCCACAACTGCCCATATCTCCTGCTCCGCGATCAAGTCCGCATCCGGCCCAATTTGATAAGAGATCTGAGCGGCCTTAGTCCTAGGGAACTTTAGAGACTTGTTCTCATGCTTGCAGATCGCGGCGTATACACAGAGGGTTCCAATGATGTTCACCATGCTAGACGGAGAGAACCCGAAGATTGTATTAGGTCTGTGGATCGACCATGTAATACTAAGTAAATGTGTCAATTCTCTTGATCTACTATTGCTAATAATCATCAATTGTGACCTTTTATTATCCATTGTACCTAAGCAATCGAGAATACTTATTATTTGGCAATTGTATTTCTTGTCGTTGCGAAAAACTACTATAAGAGTTGGTAAACCTGCTAAAAAATAAAAATACAAAATTTTGGACACAAAAGTCCACTTTTTTAGTAGTGTTCTAAAGAAATTATTGTTGATCCCTCTCTCTCTAGCCTATCAATTTTGTTATGAACGTAGAAATTAAGCACAAAAATAAATATAAAGTATATATGAATTAACATTTTATAAAATTTATTGATTGGACTACTTGTGAAAAATCTTATCATCTCTTACAGATTTTTTATTGCTCCATCAAATTTTATGCAACACCGGTGTGTTTGTAACATTATAGTTTTTTTTTTTTTTTAATCGACAAAATATTTTATTGATGCAAAAATTACAACCAACACACTTTGATATACACATCAATAAAACAGAGCTATGTATGATAACTACATCACGGCTTAATTAGAACATACCAACTAGGATGATACCCACTAAACAAATCAAATGCAACCCTATAGCAAACAACCTTGTAATTATTAAATTGTTAACTATTAACTCATTTGAAAGTTTAAACTATTAAAGGAATGAACATAACTGATACTGAGAACTCATGTTTAAGGAACAATTTTGTAAGCCTTCACTTTGTCTATCCAAGAAATGAATGACTTCTTGGAGTTTCTAAACCCCAAGAACCCATGCTCTTTGCTCTTATTCATGCTATCCGGCAAGCCCTCCAATCCAAGCATAGAGTCCGCAAACCACCACACTCCAACCTCCTCCAACCTAGTTAGCTCCAATCCATGTTCTCTCACAATTTGCTCCCAAACAGGACCCTTATCCTTCATCATTTCCACCAAGCTCACTTCTTCCTCACTCTCATCATCAAATTCAACGAACTCCACATCAAACTGTTCAGCCAAAGCCTTCCACAAGTGCTTCCACTTGAACACATCCCCATTGCTGCAATTAAACGCTTCGTTCTTCGCCTTAGGATCGACCGCAGCCCATATCTCTTGCTCAGCGATCAAGTCCGCATCGGACCCAATTTGATAAGAGTTCCAAGCGGCCTTAGTTCCGGGGAACTTGAGGGGCTTGTTCTCATACTTGCAGATCGCGGCGTATACACACAGTGTTCCAATGATGTTCATCATGCTATACGGAGAGAACCCGAAGATCGTACCAGGTCGGTGAATCGACCATGTCAAGCCTTCTTTCTTCGCCGCCTCTTCGAAGAGGATATCTTCGAGGGTGTAGTAGAAATTGGGGAAATTCAATCTCAGCATGTCCTCGGTGAAGGGCGGGTCGTGGGCCAGGACCGGGACCCCTTTGCCGATGACCTCGAAGGGTCCAAGGTAGTGTTTGAGGCCGGTTTGGAGGCAGATGTGGCGGAGATTGGGGGCGTTTGGGATCACCGCCTTGAGAACGTTGCGAAGCATGGCTCCGTTGACCTTACAGTTCTCGAGCTCGGTGGATTTGTTGGTCCAGGTCACGTAGAATATGTGGGTGACGTCGGTGAGCGGAGAGAGCTTGGCAACCGTGTCGTCGGCGTTTGATATGTCGCATTGGATGTACTCGACCGGGTGATCGACGTTCCAGCTGGGGCGGGGGCGGCGAGCGACTCCGTACACCTTCCATGGGCCGCCTGGAGTGTCGGAGAGGGGGAGGATTTCGGCCAAGCTGTTACCGACAATGCCGGTGACACCGAGGACTAGTCCGACACTCTGAAATGTTTTGGGACGTTCATCTTCTTCAATTTTTTTCTGAAAAATCAAGAGGAAAATATGTAAGTTACCAAGGCCAGTCCTGATGTTTTGGGAGCCAAGACAAAATTATATCAGAAAATGGGGAGGGCCATTACAGATTCAAAAAAAGTCAAAAAGTTAAAAAGTTAAAAAGTTAAAGTCAAAAAGTCAAATGGGGATATCCCAAATGAGGATATCCCAAATAATCCAAAAAGTCAAAAAGTTACTCAAAAAGTTAAAAAGTTAACACTATTCACCAAAAGTCAACAATTACGGCTGCACAACTCCCAATTCAAATTTTCCTCTAAAAACCAATTTTTACAATTTTTTATTACACATTTTTCCATAAAAAGTCAAAAAGTTAACCCAAACATCCATATTTTCAACCTCACTTTTTTAGTCAAAAAAGACAAAAAGTACACTTATTTAGTCTTCCCAAACAAGGCCTTAGGTGTGGGTTGAGATGATCCAAATAAGTATATTTTTTGATTTTTTTTATAAAATATGGGTTAGGTTTGAAGTGATATAGCATAGAGGTGATTGACTTAAATAGGATAGTGACTTTTTGACTTTTTGATTTTTTTAGACTATCCCAAACAAGGCCTTAGTAAATATTATGTTGTTACTGAACTATAAAATTAAAGGAATTCTAACATATAGAAAGGAAAAATTCAAGGAATTCATAACACATACTTTGTTCAAGTTCTAAATAGGTTTAATTCATTTGGAAAAAAAAAAAGAAAAGAAGTGTGACTATGCAAAAAAAAGTTTTATTAATACGAAACCATCAACTACTTATTTTGATGGACCGTTTGCTTTGGATTGATTTTTCTTTTTTTTTTTTCCCCCTAATTATTTGTAGTAACGTTAGGGAAACTAACAAAAATACCCATAAGCATACCAATTAGATAGTGTTGGTTGGGCTTCCATCAAGTAGTAAAGCCTACATACAAATCTTATGTATAAGTTGATATATTTATTCAGTAATGGTAGGTATCATGAAAAATTTTTCATGAAAATAATCATGAAAACTTTGTGACTCTTGGATTACACTTAGAATAAAGCACCACACACTAATCAAGGTAATCCAAGAATCATAAATTTTTCATGATCATTTTCATGACAAAATTTTCATGATCCCTAACTTTTTCCATATTTATTAGCGTTATGGGTATTACTAACTTCAATAAGTAAACCAAAGAAAAGCAAACTTAATAAAAGAACCATATTTTTGGAGGTTCTAAATTTCCATACAGATTTGGCGGTTTAAGGGAGCGAGCAAATCCCCAGAGCTGGACTTACTAGTTATGGATTATAAGTTAACAAATTTGTTAGTTGGAAAGTGATGAATGATAAAATAGGCATACCCGTGCAGCGCCGATAGCTCCGGCCCACCACCAGCTCATTTTGCGTTTGCAGGAAGTTGAACACCGGTGTAGAAGAAATGTGAGAGCCCGAAAAGGTGATAAATGAAATTGGTGATTTGGATCGCGGATCGGTCAATTTAAATAGCAAGCTCTGGTGGATGTGTTGAACTTTGCCTCAACTTCTTTACTCGGACTTTTATTACCATCATTCAACAATTTCTAAAATTTTGACTACACAACAGGCCTTTTTGCACGGTAAATTTCCACCGGTTGACATGGTAGTAAGCTGATGTAGCTTGCTAGTTGGAACTTGGAATAGATATACCTAACCAAGAAAATAGTCAAAAACTAGAAGTTTAATGCTGTGTTTGGTCGGAGGATTTGAGGAGGGATTTGGAAAAGGAAATGGAAAAAGTAGGTGAAATGAGAATAAAATATGCCTAAATTTCACATAGTTTCACACACATTTTCCCTTTCCCTTTCCAAATCCCTCCTTAAATCCTCCAACCAAACACAGCATAAAGAAAATCACCGAGAATATATAGTAGGGGCAGATCTCTGATTATGATTTTGGGAACTACTCTATAATTTAAAAAATTAGAGGCTACTCTGTATAATTTTGAAATTATCTAAAAAAATTTTGGGAGTACGAATTCTTATAATTTTAAATTATTTTAAAATTTCTAATATAATAAATAATATTTTTCAAATTTTTTGAGTGTGCGGCCGGTCCCCTAAATCCATCATTGAGTACATATATATTGGGTCCTAGAGTTTAGTTTGACAATAAATATTAAAAAATGTTTTCAAATACTAAAAAAATCATTTTTTGTTCAAAAAAATGAAAATGATGACTGTTTATATATTTTTTCCCCCCATTTTTTAGGGAAGTAATTTATTTTAAAAAATAATTTTGAAAACTCAACCAAACAAGATTGAGTGATTTTAATTTTCTTTTTTAACTCATCCAAATGCAACTATTCATTTTAGGTATAGTCTACATTACATAAATTTTAAATTTATATCATAAAAAAAATGTAATTTAAATTTATTGTAAGTGTGAGACCTACAATATAAAAAATAAATTTGAATCATGCATATATATATATGAATAAAGATTTGGACCCCTTTTCCCCCACCCCCTTTTGACCCCCTTTCTTTTTTTGATTGGTCACTTTTTCTCTTCTTTTTTTTTTTTTTTTTTTTTTTTTTTCTCCTCCTCCAATCACCACCCGCCACGTGTGTGTGGGGATGGTGGGGATTGAAGTTTGAGGGGGTTTAAATCACTGCTGTATATATATATATATATATGCGCTCTATTTTCGTAAGTAAATTGCTGTGTAAAAATTGTGATCGATAGATTTATTGAAGTTTCAATAGCATATGATGTGCGCACTTAGATAAGACACGTTGAAGATTCAGATACATTATGACGTGTGCACTCATGTTTGATATAAGTTGATTGAAATAAGATGAAATGAAGTAATTACACAATCACAACTTTTATTTTTATGTTTGATTTATTAAAAAAATTATTACACATGAAATTATTATATATCATTGTAAATTATATAGAGATGTTAAGAAATGACCTTTCAATTTTATTTTAGTAAACCACACACTATTATAGTATGAATAATACCATATGTATCAACTAGCATATCACTCGTACTATGCACGGGTTGTATTTATAATTATCTATATATGTGAATTGTGATTTTTAAATATCTTTTTTTTTTTAAATGTCTTCTTTTTTCTTTTTTTTTTCTTTTTTATATTATATTAAAGTTTAATATTTTGATAATAATGATATGTGTTGGACTTTTTAAGGAATTAAATGTCTTCTTTTTTTTTTTTTTATATAATATATTAAAGTTTAATATTTTGATAATAATGATATGTGTTGGACTTTTCAAAGAATTTTTTTTATACTTGTTCTTAATGCAATAAAGTGTTATTATGAGGGACAATAATCATATGTGTTGGGACTTTTCAAGGAATTTATGTGTTAGACTTTTCAAAGAATTTTTTTTGTACTTGTTCTTAATGCATTAAAGTGTTATTATGAGGGTAAGGCTCGGGAGTTGGGAGAAGTTAATAAATGCTAAGGTTTTTTTTTTTTTTTAAATCAAAAAATCAAGAAATTTAGATTGGAATATTGGAGTTTCCACAACGCTTGGGGATTAGAAATCCTTTTTTCCTTAATATATATAGATATAGATTAGTGTACTAACTAGTATACCAATTGTAATAACCCTCAGCACTGATTACCGATAAGTTACTGATTACTGCTAAACCGAGACCGATTATGATTGATAATTGAATTGATTGAAATACTGAACTGACTGACTGAGATCCAAAACTGAATCGATTGACCGTATCTGTTCAACTGCATGTTTATCTGTTTGACTGTTTAATTATCCGTTCAAATTTGTATGTTTAAACTGCAAATTGAAGGTCTTATCGGCGGCCAAATCTGAAATTGATTGATGTTCTGTGTTCCTCATAATTAATGTGATTTTATGGCATATTTATTTGAAAATCGTTTTGGTGTGATTAAATTAGATTAAAATAAACTAAATCAAAGAATTGCATTATTTACGGAATTGCCATGTTAGTGGGCCCTTTATTATAACATATTTGAGCCTTGTTATACTCATTTGCAAACATTTCATCAGCTCATTTTGAGCACACCACCGAATTTAGAGAGAGAGGAACTTAGAAGATTGGTCTTCATCTTGTACATTGCTTAGAAATTATGAAGATTAAGGGAGTTCTTGCTTGATTGAACTTCTACACTTGTAATTGAAGACCTAAGGTAGATCATTGACCTTCTTTATTGTGCATTCGAGTTTATTCTTGCATGATTCATGGGTCTTTAGTGATCTAAGGCATGAATTGGTTCAATAGTGTTGAGTTGAAGCCCATTCCATGCATGCATGCTTGTATTGATAAGTTTGAAGTTGTTTTCATGGCAAATGTTACATGCATGCTCATATTTATGTTTAAGTCCATGATTTCATCATGTTTTTGGAGGTTTAGACTCATTTGAACTTGCTTTAGAGCTTTGAAGTTGATTAAAGCCGTGCATGTCACATTTGAATTGTTGTTCTTGAACTTTGGTTTCAAATGAGTTTAATTAAGCTACCCTTGGGCTTTGATTTTTATAAATTGAGCTTGGAATCATGTAATATTATGAGTTTACAAGAGTTTTTCCAGAAATTCAGCCCAAGAGGATCGATTTTGATGCTTTGAAACTTGGTTTTGAACTTGGAGTTCAAATCTGGATTTTCCAGATTTTGGTCGTTCGCTCGAGCGGGGGAAGTGCCGCTCGAGCGAGGAAATCGAGCTCCCAGCATCTCTTACTGTTTTACGGTCCGCTCGAGCGGGGTATTGTACGCTCGAGCGAAAGCTTGTGTCACACGCTCGAGCGGGGGAGTTGACGCTTGAGCGGGGACCTTTGTTGCATGTCCGCTCGAGCGGGAAAACTTGAGCTCGAGCGGGGAACTATTTTTCTGAAAATTCTGAAACTGTTTTCTGAGTGCATCTTTGCATCCTCATTCCATTCTAGGTATTCTTAGGCCTAGTTTAAGACATCTTAATGAGGATATAGATGTAGAACCACACCGAGGCAAATTAGGGATTAAGTTATTATCTTTCCCAACTGTGTAGCTTAGTGTGTGTTCAATCTGTTAACTGTGTAGGTGATGGGTCGTTGAATACACCAAAATATAATCACTAAACTATACCAAATTCAATCAGAATAATGGCAAGTCCAGGTATCGATCCACAGGGACTATTGTGAAATTAAACTAATTTAATTGATAAATTCCTAAATTAATTTTGATAAAAAGATTGAATGATTATAACCTAATTTAATAATAAATAAATTAAACTAAGGAATTAAATTATTAATAATAAATGAAATTGGTTTACTGAATTGGGGGAAAAACTAGGGCAAAGAATCCACCACTAGCCACGTAATTAGGGTTTCCAATTGAAATCAATTATCCTAGGGTTTGAATAGATTAATGCTTTGCAACTACAAGTTCAAAGCATTTAACAAGAAAATCATCACATTCAATGTACGGGCACGAACCATCTCAAGTAGTACGAACCGTTCACTCTAAACTAGGGTAGTGACACGACTTGTCTCTCGTAGTATGATTCGTCTCATACCTTGAATGTGAAAGAATAGAAAACTCATGTATGGATAATATTCAACAATCACAGAAAGTTAAATATTTGAAAAGATAATGAAAATTATATATAAAGAATTTCTAAAACACCATACAATGGTTCAAACCTTTACATAATTGAGAATCAAAAGGAAAACAAAATAGTTACATGGCTAGGGTTTCATCAAAACCCTAGAAAAGACGACTAGCCACTCATGGAGGAGTGGAAGGAGGAAGATGGAGAAGAAACCACCATGGAAGACATCTTGGAGCTTTTGCTTTCCTTCTCCTTTCCAAACCCTAGCCTTTTTCTTTTCTTTTTATACTTCTACTCATTTCCAAACAGGTTTAAAACATCAGTTTGACTTTTCCAGAAAAAGTCAACTCTGTCCAAATTTTGTCTTTTTGCCCATTTTATACTCCGACGATGTACAACCTGATTGACATTCAACACACATAAATTATACGATTTGACCAGCAAGTGAAGTTAAGAGATTCTAATTAACGGCCTCAATGATGTACATTTCGGCCTTAATCACATCCCCCAACTTACTACTTGCTAGTCCTCAAGCAAGTAAAATAAAATAAAATTAAACAAAATCTATCTATTTCCTCTTTCGTGGGAAAACGGTTGCATTTAGCATATGCAACAAGCCTTTAAACCACAAGGTTACCCCAAGTGGACGAGTAAAGTCTCGTGAGGGTTTCCAGAAATGATACCCACAAACATTAACATATTCATATATACTCAACAACAAATGACTACACTACTCCACTTAACAATCAACTTATGTGCCACTACAGTGTGATATTGAGACATCATGAGTCATTAAAGACACAGTGGATAAGCATGAAGGAACCTATTGAGTCAAAACCACAATTCAATTAATACAAAAGTAAAGTTCCCTATACTTGTGCATGCTAGTAGACAAGTCATGAGTACCCTCGGTGTAAAGTGCAATCTTCATATTAGTTAACTATCCACTATAATAGCCCAGTGTAACTCATAATAACACCCAACATATACAGAAAAACTAACCTGTTGCAGCCAAGATTCTCAAAAGTTTTTTTTTTTTTTTTTAAATGACTGTGCAATGTCCTGATCCATTAAGCTTTCTAATCAACCCATGTAACAAGCATTGGGCCAATGACTCCTAAACCAGACGGTTTTAGGGCACTAGGTGTAAAGACACCCCTACGGGCTTAATAACTCGAGTTGAAAAGGCTACGAATCCGAACAAGTCATTCTTCTTATTTTTCCTTAACTGTGCAATGTCCAAGTCCATTAAGCTTTCTAGTTAACCCATGTAGCAAGTTTTGGGCCAATGACTCCAAACCAGACGGTTTTAGGGCATTAGGTGTAAAAACATCCCTACGGGCTTAATAACTCGAGTTAAAAAGGCTACGAACCCAAACAAGTTAAGTGAATTTATTTATTTATTTATTTATTTTTTTTTTTAAGAATCTTGAAATGATTGTGCAATGTCCTGATCCATTAAGCTTTCTAATCAACCCATGTAACAAGCATTGGGCTAATGACTCCCAAACCAGACGGTTTTAGGGCACTAGGTGTAAAGGCACCCCTACGGGCTTAATAACTCGAGTTGAAAAGGCTACGAATCCGAACAAATCATTCTTCTTATTTTTCCTTAACTGTGCAATGTCCAAGTCCCTTAAGCTTTCTAATCAACCCATGTAGCAAGTTTTGGGCCAATGACTCCCAAACCAGACGGTTTTAGGGCATTAGGTGTAGAGACACCCCTACGGGCTTAATAACTCGAGTTAAAAAGACTACGAACCCAAACAAGTCAAGTTTTTTTTTTTTGGCTCCTTATTTATTCTTTTTGCAACTCTAGCTATTATCAATGATATACACCAGGGATTATAATAAAAAGATCACCGCTATGATAATGTGTTCATGTGAATTAAGGCATACTCATGACAAGTGTACTAATACCACAAACACAGACAACTCTCATCGTGCAAACATCGCATACAAGTATCTACCCAATAAACTCTTTTCATACAAGTCTACTATAATCTCTAATTAACATATGCAAATATCATCACCCTACTAGCAAAAAGTCACATCAAGTGAAGTAATGCAATCAAGTGAAACAGGTATAAGCATGAATTATGAGCCAAATAGAAATACACAAAAGAAAATATACACCCTCATCCCCCAACTTGAATATGACATTGTCCTCAATGGAAAAGTAAAGAGAAATGAGAGAAAATTACCAGAAATGGAGGTGCAGATCCAGGTAGGCAGAAAGTAACAGAGACACATTCATAATTAAATAAATGAATAAAAATGACCTTAAACTAAATTAACTAAATTATAAACTAAACTAAATTAAAAAATAACTAAACTACAAAAGAGACTAAATTTTTTTTTTTGGCTAATAGAAGAGAAAAAAATTAAATAAAATAAAAACTAAACTTCTTATTAATTAAATGAACAATTATAGTATAGAAGAAAAATAAAAATAACATCACTAACTGCACAAGTATAATAAAAATAAAAATAAAACTAAAATCTACTAACTAATTAAACTAACCAGAATCACTACAAAGCAATTTAAACTAAACAAATATAACAAATAAAAAAAAAACTAAATTAAGATTATTGTTAGCACCATGCTTTCTGAGTTTTTTTTTTTTTTTTTTTTTTTTTTTTTTTTTTTTTTTTTTACGAAAATAGAAAATTAAAAAAAATAAAAATAAATAAAAGTCGATTTTTTTAAAATAAAAAATTATAAATAAAATAATTGTATATTTATTTATTTATTTTTAAAATTTATTTATGTATTTATTTAAAATTTATTTACTTAAATAAATTAAAAATGAAATTAAAAATAATAATAAAAAAATAGAACAAAACCAACCCCTTTTTTTTTTTTTTTTTCTTTTTTTTTAATTTTTCCGTACCTTTCTGCACCTGGCCACGCACTTACTTTTAAAGCAGAGTGCAGACATGAAGCTCCCAACTTTTCCGCACGTGCGGGGCCAATGGCGCACGTGCGGCGATTTTGCCATCCTGCGCAATTTTTTATTTTTTAAAGTAAGGGCTGGTTTGGGGTGTCCTAAAAAAGTGCACTTTTTGTCTTTTTGGACTAAAAAAGACAAAAAAAAAATATATGGAGGTTTGGGTTAACTTCTTAACTTTTTATGGAAAAATGTGTATTAAAAAATTGTATAAAAAAAATGTGTAAGAGATGATTAGAGAGGAGTGGGCTCCAGCCGTACAACCGGCTGTACAACCGGCTGAGTGAATTTGAGTTGGAAATTATTGGCTAATTTTTGTACAAAGCACTGGACGTTTTTGTTTGGCCCGTGGGGGTCATCACGGGTCCCATTTTAATAATCTGAACCGTTTAATGTGTGTAACTCGTCGAACACTATATACCTATAAAAAATCACGTTAATCGGATATCGATAGCTATCTGATCAGATTTATTTATTTTTCAATCATTAATTATAACACCATCCATTTGTTGTACATAACTGATTTGATCATATAGTTATCGATATCCGATCAATGTGATTTTTTACAGACATATAGTACTCGACGATTTCTACACATTGAACGGTTCAGATTATCAAAACGGGACCCGTGATGGCCCCCATGGGATGAACAACGGTGTGTGTAAAAATCACACCCAATCATTTCTTTTGGAGCCACTGCCGCACACAGCGGCTGCACACCCAATCAATTCAGTGTGTCCTTTTTTTGAAAAAAAATGATTTTTTAATTTTTTTTTGGTGAATAGTGATATCTTTTTGGATTTTGGAGTAACTTTTTGACTTTTTGACTTATATAGGATAAGCCAAACCAGCCCTAAACGGCGTCCCGCACCTGCTTTTAAAGCAGGGGGGCAAGTTCCTTCAATTCACAATTGATCATGTGAATTGAACATGTTTTTTTTTTTTTTTTTTTTTTTTTTGACAATTGAACAAGGATAACAATAATTTTTTTTTTTTAAAATAAAGAAAATAAACATGAAAACATGTTCTCTTTTTTTTTTTTTTTTTTTTAATGTTAAAATGAACAAGTATAACCCTCATTTTTTTTAATTTTATTTTTAAATCAAAACTACGCATTTCTACCTTCAATTGACATCCAAAATAAATATAGCACATAAGAAAATAACGGAATGCCCAATAAAGGTATAATCTTCACGCGAAAACCACGGGTACTACTTTTCTCCCTAACTGTGTTTGTAACTTTCCCTATTCTCCAACAGGGTGACAGACTAGGTTGATTCGGTATCCAGAATCGAGGCGCATAAAGCTACCTCAACCTATGGGGCTGCCATACAGAGTTCAAGCCAAGGTAGTTTTGAAACAATCTTCACACCCCTGGGTATTTAAACCAGACTCTAGTCTCGGAAATCCCAAACCTTTGTGTTCTAGGCTTTGCCATTCGAACTCTAGTTTCCACCGTCTCAGTTGGTCTCCTAAGAACTCACTACAAACACGGTTAGGTGACTATACCAGACCGTCAGATGCCGTTTGGGCACGGCAAACACCAAAGGAATTACACCTTTAGAGGATTTAAAGTCTCCTAGACGCTAATAAAACATGACGAGAACAAAGAAAAACAGAATAGCATAGAAGGAAAAGAAAAGAGAATAAGGAATCAATTTATCAATCATAATAAAATGGGTCCATCAAACCCCTGGGTAAAGGAAAATGATCCTTCCTAGTCGAGGAATTTAGTCTCCTATAATCAATGCACACTCGCCACCCAGTAGTGGTTCGTGTGGGGACTAACTCTCCTCCTTTATTCTCAACAACGGTGATGCCCAATTTCTTGGGCACCACTTGTGTGGGACTCACCCACTTGTGATCTGAGATGGGGTATATAATACCTGCATCCAACAATTTTAATACCTCATCGACTGACCCATCAATATCCAAATTTTCAAACCCAAAATGAGCTAGACAAGCCTCTAAAGGGTCCTCTACAAGAATGGAGGGCAAAGCCTCCTCCACAATCTCATCCACAACATCCACTAATAAGCACTCCTCTCTCTCATGAGGTTGTTGGGATGCTTGGAAAATATTAAGTTTCACTTGCATGTTGCCAAATGAAACTTCCGTAGCCCCGGTCCGACAATTGATGCATGCATTGGCCGTAGCCAAGAAAGGTCGACCTAAGATTACCGGGATTTGTTTCTTAGAACTGGCTACCGGCTCCATATCTAACACCAAAAAGTCAACAGGAAAGTAGAACCTATCAACCTTAACTAGCACATCCTCAATCATGCCACGTGGCACTCTGAGGGACCGGTCAGCCAATTGAAGAGTGACAGTAGTGGGCTTCAATTCGCCAAGCCCAAATTCCTCGTACACAGAGTACGGCAATAAATTGACACTAGCCCCTAAATCTAATAAGGCCCTATCAATGAAATGGTCCCCTATGATACATGCAATAGTTGGAGCACCCGGGTCCTTAAGCTTAGGAGGTGTGTCATTCAACAAGATGGAGCTTACTTGCTCCGTGAGTAGGACCTTTTGGGACACATGTGTCCTAGATTTACGCTTTTGCGTACAAAGGTCCTTCAGAAATTTGGCATATGATCGTACTTGCTTAATCGCCTCCAACAGGGGGAGGTTGATTTTTACCTGTTTAAAGACATCCATCATTGCCTCCATAGATGCCGCCTTCTTATTAAAAGGGGACGGTGTATCAAGGCATTGGGGAAAGGGCGCCTTAGGCACATAGGGGACCGTGAGGCTGCAACATTGGAAAGTAGACTTCCGGGGCTTCAATTTAGACTAAAAAATGACCTAAAATCGAGTCCGGATGAAGGAGATATGCCCATTTGAAGTTGGGCCTGGAAGCAGTTTTTGTTGTGGCCGACAGGTGGCCGACAGCCACCATTTGTGGACGACTGGCCACCATTTGTGGCCGGTTGGCCACCACTTCTGGCCGGTCGGCCGCTGGTGTAAAGTCTAGATATTTTGGCCAGTTATCCTCCAAATGCTCCAGCTGTCCTAATTCAGATATTTTCAACTAAGGGACTATTTTTCTATATATAGAGAACCTCTCTTCTTGCTTTCAAGAAAACATTAGGAGTGAAGAAATAATTTTGGAAAAATCCTCTCTCTCTACAATTCTTTCTTTCTTTCTTTCTTTCTTGTAACTTGCATAGCTTTTGCCCAAACACTCTAAGCCAAACCTAGAAAGCTTCTTGCTGAGATGATTTGAGCTTGAATTTGAGCTCTTGAAGCACTTGAAAGTGTGAAATTGGTGGTTTATGACTTAAGGGTTCATTCCTCTCCAAGAGGTATACCTTCTCTTGCTTTTGCACCATCTCTACACCCCTTGTTTTCTATGTTTTCTTGTTGTTTTTAAGCTCTTTAAAACCTATTTTTATGGACTGAAGGTTGTGGTTTAAGGCTATTAAAGGTAGAGAGGTTAATCACCCTTCTTTGAACCTTGTTCTCTAAGCCTTTACACTTGTGTTTCCCATCTCTTCATCAACTTTTTTTGAGCTTTTTACCACTGATTTTTAGAAGTTTTCAGAGGCTAAAAAAGTGGTTTTAAAGTCCCAAAAATCGAAGGGTTAGCCTCCCTTCCTTGTGCCTTGTTTGCTAGCCTAGTTAGCTCTATGTGTTAGCTTAATTTTCTAGCCATTTATAGCTTAATCCCAACATGTTTTAACCTCTGATTTGGACTGTTTTAACTTTATTTTGGGTTGGTTAAGTCATTTGAGTCTTGTTTTGCATACTTCTAGTGTAAGTGTCCTCACAAGTTTAGTGTTTTAAGCCTTTAGACATCGCTTGTTTGAGTTGATTGCATGTTTTAGTGCTTTTCTCACTTAATTTCAACAAGCATAATCTCTGTAACCTCTCTCATTTCTTGACTCTTCGTTTGCTTTGAGGGTTGTTTCAATCTTAGGATTGTTTAAGCTTGAGATTGAGGTCCATGCTTAATGGTTTAATCCTCTTTTGGGGGTTCATTATCAACGGCATGACGCCTCTCTCTTGCCTTAAACTACCCCTTGTTTGACACTTCCTTCTCTTTTAGAGGACTTCCCACCAATGGACTTAATGAATTAAATGAAGGATGGTAAATTAAAATGAAGTAATTAAAATGGTGCAAGATAAAACTAAGTGTCGTGTTCAATCGAACATTAATTGAACGCATGGAAGCGTGAGGCATTTCATACTTACTAGTGATGAAATGACTCAAGATTCTAACGTCATCACTTCTATTGATCTTCCATGAAAGGGAGGTGGTTTGTGTCTTGTTTTGTTGCATTTATTGAAATTGCACACTTTGGTTCATGAGCCATCATGCAATGAAATTGCTTAAGTTGATGGTTTGTGAACCTAGGTTTGTCTCCCTTTGATTTGTTCATAAAAAAAGGGGGTTGAATTGTACAAATAAACCCTAGAAAATGCCTTGTCCAGTCAGCAGTGGCCGACCGACTATCATTAGTGGCCGACCGGCCCCCTGTCAGCCACCAAAGCATATTCAGCAGTGTACTTCTGAGACAAAACAGAGTTGGTTTGGAAAAGGAAATCAATGCAAGTGTCCTACTGAGTAACAGAGGCATACACTAGCAAAACAGTGCTTTTCGGGTGGAAACGACATTCATGCATGAGTTCCTCATCGATCCTTGGGATTCGTGTTGTAAGTTATGCTTAACTAGTGGCTTTTGTAATTAGTTAGAATAGCTAATTTTGTATTGTGTTGTAATTATAATTAGTTAGTTAGAATAGTTAATTAATTCGGTCAGTAATATTAGTTAGCTAGTGTAGCTAGTTGATTAGTTTAATTTGTTGTAATAACTAGTTAAATAGTTTAGCTAATTCAATTTGTGTTGTAATAGTTAGCTTAGTTTAGCTTAGTTAGTTAGCTAGCTTATTCATTCGGACTCTCCTTTGTGAGAACGCAATGTTGTAATAATGTGTATGTTTTCCAACCCCACGTCTTTCTCCCTTTTATTTATCCGCTTACGATGGTTAGATTAGGAGTATCACGTTTCATTTAGCATACCTTATGTTTACATCCATTCATCTTGTCTTGCATGCTCCGAGGCTCGATGCATCATTCTAACTACATTGTCGCCCTGTGATTTGATCACCATATCATCAATGTAGACTTCAAGGTTTCGACCGATCTATTTACTAAACATCTTTATAACCAGCTGTTAATATATAGCCCCTGTATTTTTCAATCCGAATGGCATTACCTTGTAACAGAACAGTTCTAGGAGGGTAACGAAGGACGTCTTCTCCTGGTCATCCGGATGTATAACTATTTGATGGTAGCCTCTGTATTCGCCTAGGAAACTCATCATCTCATGCCCAGACATTGCATCTACCAGCTGGTCAATTTTGGATAACGAAAACTGTCTTTAGGGCATGCTTTATTCAAATCGGTGAAATCCACACAAACTCTCTATTTCCCATTCTTTTTCTTAACGACAACAGTGTTAGACAACCACTTCGGATATTATATTTCGCGAATGGTATCAATTTTGAGCAACTTCGTGACTTTTTCTTTTGCGACTTCTACGTGTCGTGGTGCTGATATTCTACTCCTCTGCACCACCCGCCTTGAGCTTGGATTTATGTTGAATTTGTGGTACATCACCCTTGGGTTGATTCCCTCCATTTCATATGGGGTCTATGCGAAAACATCCTTGTAGCGAAATAAGAAGTGGATTAATTGCTTCTTTTCTTTTGAGGCAAGCCTTTTTTCCTACGAGAAAGAATCTTTCCTCATCTGCGGGGTCGATTAGTATTTTTTCAAGCTCTTCTGTGCTTTTATCACTAGGATGGGGGCTGACCTTCTCTTCTTTTGACTCACGTATCCGAACTTCTTGAATTATTTGCTTTATGGTAGACACAACCATGCACTATTTTGCCATTGTCTGATCTCCTCTTATTTTCCTTATACTGTCCCATTTTGGGAGGCGCACAACCTAGTGAAATGTAGCTAGGATAGCCCCCATTTGATGGAGCGACGTCTTTCCCATTATGGCATAATATGGGGACGACACATTTATCACTTGAAATTCAATTTGTTGAACTGTTGCTCCGGCCTTTACTAGCAAGAAGATTTTTCCCAAGGAAAAAACTGGGCTAGAATTGAAACCATAGAATAGTGAATCAACTACAAATAGGTCTCCAAAGGATAGTCCAAACTTTTTGAAAAGCTCATAGTACATTATTTCTGAAGAACTTCCTTAGTCTATCAATATCTTTTTAACATTGAATTCCCTAATCTGCAAGGTTACCACCAGAGCATCATTGTGAGGATGATGAACCCAAGTTAGATCTTCATTGGAGAATGTGATCCTTGATTTGGAAAATCATATTCTTTTAGTGGGGACTTCTGATAAAGCCATCACTTCCCCATGATGTGCCAACCTCCTTATTTCTTCCCTCTTTTGGCTTGTCTTCATTTTCAGGGGGATTGAATATATCATGTTGATAGTGGTCATTGGTTACGCGTCGTCACCTTTGACCATTCCTTTCTTTTTTTTATTAGGGAAGTGGTCAATATAAGATCGTAGATGCTCGCTTTATGCCAATTCTTCTAAAAATTTCTTCAATGCTTTGCAATCTTCTGTAAGGTGTTCGTAATCCTTGTGTTTGGAACATCGTACCCTACAATTTCGAAGAGTGGATCCCCGATCATCTTTGGAGGCTAAGAGAAGTAGGGCTTATTTTGAATTTTTGCCATCAGACAATATATTCGCTCGGTGAAGGTGGTGACAATTGCTCGAAAAGCCTTTTTCCTTAGTTTTGGTTATTCAACGATGGCATTTGATTCATATCTTTTGATGTCGGGAGGGTTCTTCTTGTCTTTTCTTAGAACCCTTGGCGAAAGCCGGGTAGGTTTTGGTTCTTCAGTCCTTCGTAGGTCGTCTTCAATCTTGCAATGATGTTCCATTCGTCTCATTAAACAACCCACGTCAATAGGTGGCTTTTTCGTTAAGGATTGTCGGAGCTCACTTATAATGAAGCAACTACTAACTATTCTTTACGATTATCAATCTCGTTATAAGCTGCCCAATACCTACTAGCATATTCTCGTAGGCTCTCCATGTCGTCTTTTTTCATTGTGAGGAGTACACACACTGTTTTCGGCGGTCGACTATTGGTAATAAAGCGTGAGATGAACACTTGCTGCAACTGCTTTCAATCATTGATTGACTGGGCTTCTAGTTTATAGAACCATTGAAGTGTCACTTCATCTAAGCTTGAGGAGAACATTCAGGACATAATTAGACCATTATTGTTCCATAATGTCATGGCTTAACGCTGAATGTGGCTAGTCGAATCTCATTTTCCATTGTATAGGTTGAATTTTGGTGGGGTAAACCTCTTCGGTGGGTTGGTTCGTTCTATTACTCAAGAGAATGGCGAAGCTAGTTCTTCTGTGAAGAGCTTTTTTTGAACGAGCTTAAGATTGCCCCTTGTTCGTCCGTTAAGCCAGCTCTGCAAGTCATTCTTCTGGTGATCCTAAGAGTCCTCTCTTCTGGTGACCTGGCATTTTCTTTGCGTCCGATCAGGGTGACTGCCATCTATTTGGCTAGCAGTTCCATGAGGACTGGTCTTCCTGCTATTATTAGTCATCTTTGTTCGGGCGTCAGGTTTACTTCAGGCCAAGCGTAGTTCTTCTTTGAGGGTTTCGATTTGCGCCATTAACCGATCTAAGAGTTAAGTTTGTTGATTGTCATCATCTGGCAGGGGGATTATTTTTTCTGAGTCTTCGGGTGCCACCTCAGAATCATGGCCAAAGTTTAGATTGGCTATTTCCCAATCTAGAAAGATAGGTACTCATCTACTTCATCGTTTCTCATAGGCGACGCCAATTGTGGAAGGTATAGATTTTCTCTACAGGGAAATCGAGATGAAGTGCTCCTTCCTTTACTCTGCAAAGAGTTTCTCAAAGATTTATTTTTCTTTTGTGTTTCTCTTTTGCTTACTCTTCCTTTTATAGTGTTATTTCCTTGGGCCTTAACCGTTGAATTAGCATCTTAATCTAAGGGCTATGGTTACTACCAGACTTTGGTCAAGCAAGTGGCCATGTGATGACTGAGTGCGCTACTCATTTCATTTTTTCTCGTTTAACTTTGGGTTTGTCTTGTTGGGGTGTCGGGTTGACTTAGAACCTTGTTAATTGTTTGGGTTTGTTGCGTTCGGGAGTTTTTCTCAAAATTTTGCTCTTGTTATTTCGGTGTTAAATTTCACTCGTTTCAAAGGGTGCGAGGTCGAGTACGAGATGTCTGGAGTTGAGCAAAGAAAATTCTAGGTTGGAGGACCAGGGCCGTACATGCAGGGCCTTGGGTCGCACGTGCGGTGAGGAATGAGTTTTCTAGGTTTGGCTACTGCATAATAAGCAGGTGCGGAGGGAAGTGCAGGAAGGCACCGCACATGCGGGGAACAATGCCGCACGTGCGGGAGGCACGCTTTGCACATACGAGGGTAAGTGTCGCACGTGCAGACGGACCTGAGTCCGAAAACTCTATTTTTTCTTCTTTTTTTTGGGTTGTGTATGTCACTTTTCCTATATCTCTCTCACTAAAAACACACTACTCTCCATTCTCTCTACATTTCTTATCTCAAACCTCTTAAAACTCTTGATCTCCTTAGATCCATTGCATCTTTAACCCAAGTTCCTTCATCAAAGTTGGAGAGTTAACCGAGGGCTTCGTTGTGTGCGGTGAAGATCATGCTTCAACACTGTTGATTTTTAGGGCTTTCATCTCATTTTCTTCTCCAAACTTGAGGTAGGGGATTTCTTTGAGTTATATATATGTTTTTACAAGATTATGATGATTTGGAACTCTTTTGGGTAGTATAAGAATTTGTTTTGGTTTATGTGTGGTAATGATTTCAAAATGGGTTTACCTCTTGTTTTTCTTGTCATACTAGAGAACTTAACTATATTGTGGAAATGGGGACTTTAGGAAGAGATTTCTTGTGAAAAATGAACAAATGTTTGGTTTTGGGCCCAAAAAAAAAACTTAGAAATTTTAGACTTTGTGAAAGATGTTGGAAATATGTGGGAATTTTTATATCATCATGTTAAAATAAAAGAATCCTTGGAAAATTTCTTGTTTTTACTTGGCAAAGGGTAAATTTCTCTTTAGAATATGACAATTGGGGATTTTGAGACATTATTGCCCAAAAATGTAATGTGGTTATGAAATGACTAAATTGTTGAGAATTGTACAAGATGGGGAAATGTTGCCACTTGTTGATAAATTTAAATTGGACATGTAGTTATTTTTGTGAGAAATAACATTGAAGAGAGGAAAATGGGAAATGTGATTGTTATGGTATTGTTGTTGAGATACTTGAGAATGGAGAAATGTTATGAGGCATTGATAATTGTTGCATTACATACTCATTCAATTGATTATTATACATTTTGAATTGAGTTTGGAAACATTTACATTGAGGAAGAAATACTTTGAAATGAGAACTATTGAAATGTTTTAGGGTGAATACGTTGGTAAGTCCGGATAGGAGGTGTAGATGAAATTGATTAAGTTGGCCTGAGTGTTCGGGGTGAAAGACCGAAAACACGCGCGAAGGAGGTACCACTTCCCTTCCGGTTAGTAATCGGTAAAGTGGGGTTTTGGTAGTGCTAGTTATGCTTACTTGCAGACACAACCTAGGGATTACCTGAGTCGTATTTACTGTCCCATTGAATTAAATTGCAAATTTTTTAATCGTTGAGATTTCAAGTTCACATTGAACATGGTGGTTTTCTAAAGATGTAATTGTAATCCTCTTTTAAAAAGGCATAACATGGCATGTGCATTTCATTATTGAAATCTTGCATAAATGTATATACTTTGTTAAGAATTCTCTACTGGGCTTTATGCTCATCCCTGTGGGATTTTGGTGTAGGAAAAGACGTGGTGAACCTGCCGAACTAGGGCGTGGAAGTATGTTATGAGAGCACAAAGCTCTATTTTTCTTGTTGTGATTGTATTTTTTTGCAAGCCAAACGCTAATTGTGTATGGGTTCGAGAAACCATCTTTTGTGTAACCAGGCTTAAGCCTTGGAATCTGTAAGCCCTTGAGGGCATTTAATTATTTATTTTGGATTGAGCATCCTACATGCTATAGATTCATGTATTAGGGATCATTGAATGTATACCCGCATGTAGGATTATTTTGTATAAATCTCATGAACTATGTAATACAAAGATTGATGAAACACTCTTTTCTAATAATGGGCGTAGATTGATGTATTTTAATGGCGTTATAATTTTTGGGGCATCTCAGGCCAGGTTGCTTTGATCCTTTGTCGTTGGATCATCTTGCTGTGTGCGACTTAGATTATGTCAGGCGTTAGTGGCCAACTTGCCGATTGCTCCATCCATCCAATTAAGTTCATCAGATGGTTGTGTCATTTGAGTAGGTTGGGCCTATGCGCCTATCTCTGATGATTGTGATCCTCACGGTTGATTATGAATGGATCTAAAAGCATTCCCGCATTCTACAGATCTCCTTCTAGAAGGTGATTTTACTTAAGCTTTGATCACGTGACACTGTCTCTTTGTTTGACAGACCTATCGATGATCTAGGCTTTTCTCTTAATTCGTCCTACTTGGTTGGACTTGGGCTTTGGGCCAATGTTTCTTCCTCCGGGCTTTGGGTTAATGTTTTTGCCCCTCCACAGTAGTTATATTTCATTCACATTTCACCTATTTTTTTCTCATTCCAAATTATACCCAAATCCATAAATCAAACATAACATAAAGTTGGGTACATATTTTCTATATTGAAAATTTTGAATTGATATTACTTTTTAAAATTGTGTACTACAAACTTTTATCACACATGTCTCTCCATATAATAATGATTGAAATTTATTTTAGTTGTTATCTCAAAAAATTGTTATAAACTCTGAGAAAATGTATAGCTCTTAAAGTTTTAAAGTAAATTTTTTATGTTAGAATATGTTCATATGTAATTCTCTTAATATTTATAAATTTTTTTATTGATTGATAAAAAGCACTGTGATCATTAAGATTATTTTTTTAATGATATTGAGTTATTAAAATATGATATATTTGATGTAGGTCGAAAAGTACCATATTGAGGTCGCTTAAATTACATTTATAGTCTTTGAATTTTATTTATTTGGTGAAGATGATGTGTTTTGTGCACTTGTACAGATTTGGCAGTCTCACGCCCCAAAATTTGGACAATTAAATATTAAATTAGGACTAAACCCCAATTAATATTCCATCATCCAAATCCTAGAGGTGAAACAAAAAAAAAACTAAAACGCCAACCAAACTATCCACCATAAATTCATAACTAACAAATACCTCAACATTAAGGTAGCAACTAGTCAAAACAACTTAAATAAAGTACGGTTACAAACCATGCCAAATTATTCCAATACTAAAGTCATTAAAAAATAATAATAATAAATACATAAATTAGTATCAACCCTAAACTCAAGAAAAATAAAAGAACTCCAAACGACATGTCCTACGATCACAATTATTTCTTGTCACCACCAAAGCCTCTACTAATCCTGCAAAGGAAGCTCGGCTGCGCTCAAACAGAACGCACCCGAGTTGCCAAGAGACAAAACGGGTCAGTATACAGGTATACTGGTATGAGTACAAGATTTAACACCCACGTGTCCACTAGACACAGACAAAAAATATATTTGATTCTTATCACGGGACAAGACAAGTAGTTCCAACCGCATCGAGACGGATGAGTAGTTTCTCGAGATACGGTGGCATTTAGTTTCTTGTCCGTACACAACGAAATATAAATTTATTATAACATAAACAAAATAGAAATAGAACTATGGTGGGTCAGCCCTGCATAAAAAGTTAGTAAGACCCACCATCCTGCAAAAAAAATAATGTTAGTATAAATTAATCATAAGTAACTTGCTGAATACATATAAAAATGCACCGTTTCCTGCTTAAATAATTTGAATTGACCAAAACTCAAAGAACGAAAGTTGTAAAGAATCAAATTTCCTAAAAGACATCACGAACGAATTTAACAGAAACTGAACAGGTTAAGAGAAAAACTTGATTTAAAAATCTAGACGGAATTCAATCGAAAAATCTGAAACTAAAAAAATGAACAAAAACTGCCCTAAGATGATTTTTTTTGAAAAAGTTCAAAACATGAAAAGTGTGCAGAATAATGTTTTACTTCAATTTACATGAAACCAATAAAAATAAGCTCGTTTCGTGGGTTAAAACAGCCTATAAAATCTAAATTACCAAAATGAATCAAACCGACAATAACCAAGGTCATCCGATTATAAGTTCTAATCAATCTTTTTAATAACAAGCTACAATACAAAAGTTGTCCAAAATCACGTATACATGCCTCTGCTCAAATTTCATATTTTATTGAGGTCGGTTACTATTTTTCAAGATGTACAAATCAATAAACTCATAATTAAATTTTTGTACCTTAACTCCACCACTTCAGCCCTCCCCTTCCAGCTTACACATATATCCCATGTGCCTCCCGTATATCTAACACCGCTCCGAAGCCAAACTTGCACGGGGATATCGTCCCGAGTTTGACTCACACTCCCCGGATGGTTAGCATATACGTACGCGCGCAAATCAAAACACTCGTCTACTCATTAGAACGAGGCAACAATATATATATACACAATATCTCACACATGAGAATAAACATAACAATGTCGAGCCTAAGGCATTCAAATAAATCTCATAATCCTCACTTTTTTTTATACACTCTTTCTCACCATCACTCAAATAAAACAACAATCCATGGAGTCATGGTGGAGTATAAGGAATTTATCTACAGATTCTTAATTAATTTTAATTTCATATAACCATATTAATTTTAGTTTCATATAATCATGAGGGTTATTACAACCATAAAATAAATCCATAAAAAAAACCTAAATCTGGCATACACAACTAATCAAAATAATCAAAATCAATCAATCAACTAAAAACCCTACACCTTACATACACAACTAAACAAAATAATTAAAATCAATCAATCATCTATAAACCCTAAATCTTACATCTACAACTAATCAAAATAATTAAAATTAATCTAGCATATTTTATGTAAAAACAAAATCAAACAAACATCAAATAAATAAAAATAAATAAATAAATAAAAACAATGAATTAAACATAAATCAAAGGAAGTGGGTTTTGTACTCACAATATTATTTTGAAGATCAAAAAAATATTTGAAAAATTAATAGAGCCACCAAAACAAAATCCTAACCCTACTCCTCCTTCTCTTTTCACGGCACACAGCACAACACTCTCTATTTTGATTTCTCTCTCTCTCTCTCTCGGCTCTCTCTCACGGCAGCCTCCTCTCTGATTCACTTTTCTAATCTTTATTTTCTTATCAACTCCCATACCTAGTTGATTACTTATATAATTTATATATATATATATATATAATGAATAATGCTTGGACCCCCTTTTGGGGGTCACCCCCTCACCCCCCTTTGCCACGTGGCGGGTGGTGATTGGAGGAGCAGGAAAAAAAAGAAAAAGAAAAAGAAAAGGGGACCAATGAGAGAGAGAGGGGGTCAAAGGGGGTGGGGGGAAAAGGGGGATGAATCATTGTTGATATATAATAACCTAATTTCCTATCCTAATCTAATATGACTAGTATAATATATTATATTATATACTACACATAATTGTAATATATATAAATATAAGATTAAATATATATATATATATAACATCTCTTTTTTTTTTTTTATAACAAATATAAATATATATAAATATATGTGAATTAATTGAATAACACATTAAATTTATTAATTACCACATTAAATTCATTAAATACCATATTAAATTTTCATGTGACCACACAAGTAATAAAGCCAAAAAATAAAATAAGATAATAATAATCATAATAATAAATAAATGACTTAAGAAAATTAGGGTCGCTACAGGCAGGCAACACGCAAATTCAAGCAAAAAGTGATGCAAAAGTAGATTCTCCATGCAAGTAGTGAAAATTCTCGGCCTGCCACCTCACCGCACGTGCGACCAAGCTTTACCGCACATGTG
Organism: Camellia japonica; assembly: GCA_030407325.1. NCBI lineage: Eukaryota > Viridiplantae > Streptophyta > Magnoliopsida > Ericales > Theaceae > Camellia > Camellia japonica. The sequence continues at coordinate 171,656,821 of JAPPVO010000016.1, forward strand.
GCCCACCACCGCTCAAGCGAAAAGTAGGGGCACTCAAGCGGCCCACCTGGGGTTGCGTTCAAGTCTATTCTGCTAGGAATAACAAGAAGAAAAGAGACTGGTCTTAGGGGTCCGAAATATTTCAAAGAAAAAAAGGGCGAGGGTTTGGAAAAGGGAATTCTCAAGTTTCAAGAACAATTTTCATGGAGGCTTCTTCTTCTACTTCTTCCCACTCCTCCATGAGTGGTTAGGCTCATATTTCTAGGGTTTTGATGAAACCCTAGCCAAGTAAATATGTTTTCTTTTTGGTTTTCTTTTGTGTAATGGTTTGAACAGTTGTATAGTTCTCAAAAAGTTTTCAAATATAATTTTTCATTATTTCTTCAAGTTTTCTACTTTTTGTGATTGTTGAATGCTTTTTATGCAATGATTTTATGTGCTTTCATATTCAAGGTGTGAGACGAGTCATACTACAAGACAAGAGTCGTTTTGCTACCGTAGTTTAGAGCGAACGACTTATACTACTTGAGATAGTTCGTGCCCATGCATTGAACGTGATAATTTTCTTAATCAATGCTTTGAACTTGTAGTTACGAAGTATTATTTAGTTCGAACTGTAACATAATTGATTTTCAAATTGAAACTTTATTTATGTAACTAGTGATGAATTCATTACCCTATGTTTTTTTTCCAAAATCAGTAACTTCATCTTTACTTATAATTGCTAGTTTATTTGCTTTATTTAATTTAATTATCATTAGGTTATGAACAATCATCTCTTTCATTAAAATTAATTTAGGAATTTAACAATTAAATTAGTTTAATTTCCTGTTTATCCCAGTGGATCGATACCTGAACTTACCATTATTCTAAGGAAATTGATATAGTTTAGTGTTTATTTTTGGTGTATAAAATGACCCGTCAATATTATAGGCTTAAACTAAGAATTCTTATAAAAATAAAATAAAATAAATAAATAAATAGACTCGAATTAGATTTTCTAAGCTAACTTTTAATATTTTAACCAATATTGGAACCTCCAAACTAGCTCATACCAATCATGAACCAATAAAGACAATTTTTAATAACTAGGTTAAGGTCACATTGGCATAAATATTGAATCAAGTAGCTTTCATGGTTCAAATTGATGCAATTGAAACCCTATGGTTTAATTTGAAAAACACACAAAATCTTGGAATTTTTTTGTAATTTGCTCTTTTCTATTTATACGATTAATGAATTTCTAATGAAAATGAAGCCAAATGTTATATGAATTAAAACCTTAACGGAGTCTAGTATAATTATGCCAAACTTGTAGGATTTATTATATTTTTTTTAAATTTCAAGAGAGATTAGTGTAATTTATCCTAAAAGTAATGAATGGTTGTTTGTTTACAAAATAATTGGTGTAGAATTTCTTATAATATTGTATAAAATTTTTCGTAATTTTTTTTGAAATCCCGGCATTGATAAATTAAAAATCCTTGAATTTTACATTTTTTATGTTATTATGTTCTTCAATTATGGAGTGGTAGCTGCCCAAAATTCTACTAGGAGTGTTTGGGAAAGGATTTTCTTTACTTTTTAGGCTAAAAAACAAAATATATATATATATATATATATAATATCTAATAAGACAAAAAGTCGCATCAAATTCATAATCATTTTACTTTTTCTCTCACAAATATCACATCTAATTATTAAAAAAATACAACTCTTTTTTCAAACACAAATATTTTAATTTACTAAAATAATTAAAAATTAAAATAATTTATTAAAATAGCTAACTTTCTAAGCGAGGCCATAATTTATTAAGGTTAATACATGTATAATATATCACCCAATGAGGTTTGGCCCCCTAAGCATGATTCATGTGTCCTCCCATATCATTTATAATTCCCTTTTTTAGAAACAGTCACATTATGACAGAGGCATTTGATTAGGAATGGCAACGGGGCGGGGCCGGGGATCACACCCTCCGTCCCTGATCCCTGACTGTGGAAATTCTCCTATCCCCAGCCCCAATCCCCGACGGGGAGCCTATATCCACCCCTGCCCCCTAACGGGGATCGAGCTTCCCCAACCCCGAAAATTTCCCGGCCAAAAAAATAATTAGATCCAACAGATCTGTTCATCATCATCATCAACAACAACAACAACATAGTAGAGAGAGAGATATGTTCATCATTATCATATAAATCTGTTCATCATTGTCATCACCATTAACAGATCTGATGAGCTCAAATGTAAAAAAAAATAAATCAGATCTAACAGATCTATTCATCATCATCAACAACAACATAGAGAGAGTGAGAGAGAGATTTGTTGCTCAAATCTAATATATATATATATAACAAATCGAGAGCGAGAGAGAAGGAAAATTCCAAATCTAAGGTCACCACCGGATCGGATGGTGTCACTGCAACTGCTACAAACAGTTGTGATGGTGGCGGTGATTCAGCAAGCTTGGCCTCACCGCCGTTGGAGAAGAAAAAGAGACGGTGGAGTTGTGGTGGCTCAATCGGCAGTCGGAGATAGTGACGGAGGTCAAGGAAAGTGAACTCAGATCTCGGCGGTAATGAGAGGAGGGAGATCGGCGGTGGGGGGAAGATGAAGATCGGCAGAGGGTTTTAGAGAGAGAGAGAGAGAGAGACGAGAGGCATTGATGAGTGAGTGAGGTGCTGCTGTGTTGTGTGAGTGAAAAGGGTTGGTTTATATATATATATATATATAGAGGGGTAAAATGGTAATTTTACTTCGGGAAAATTTGGGACCGGGGCCGGGGCTGGGAACGGGGACGGGCTGGGACTTGAACACTGATCACCGTCCCCGGCCCAAAACTGATCGGGGATTTAATTTCGAATACCATCCTCATCTCCACGGGGGTATTTTTTGGAGAAAAACCATTCTAATCGGGGTCGGGGGATCGGGTCCCCGTCGGGCCGGGTTCAAATTACCATCCCTACATTTGATCCAATTTTATTTCTGCATTGCATGGTTTCTATCTTGTGACTTGCTGTGCTGTGACAGATTTTTGTCCTTCAAGCAATTTGGTCTTTTTTTGATAACTTAGGGTGTCCGGGCCAACTTACGCGCACCTCGACGAATCCCTGGGGAACTAATCCCACCGTCCACTAGCAGGGAGCCCATTTAAAGCTAGAGCAAATCTCTGTATGGATTGGCCCAACACAAGAATTGATAGCACCTAAGAGGTTTTGAACTTGAGACCTAGAGAGGAGCAAACTCCTAAATCCCAAGCCTACACCACTACATCAACCCTTGAGGGTTCAATTTGGTCTTTTTATTTTGTCAATAATGCTTGAAATGACCATACTTGTTTATTATAAAATATTTATCATCTTATATATTGTAATTGAGAAATACTATGCATTTTATAATTAAAAAGATAAAGTATATAATTTTAATTTTTTAAATCATAATTAAAAAAAATAAAAAATGTCATAACTAAACACAATATGAGACATAACTAAATAATTCATGAATCATAATTAAAGAAAAAATTGATCATAACTAAATAAAAAAATAATATAATTAAAAATGTGTATGATATATCTTTTTAAATAAGTGTATATTAAAATTTCTCATTGTTATTACGATACTTTAAAAAGTCTCATCACTCATGTCTAATATCAATATCAATATCATGAAATGACAAGCATTTTGTGATATGTAAAGATAATCATTCTAGCATTATTGTTTATTTTTTTATATAACAGTTAACTTGCAACCTTATCATTCAGGCTTTGTTTGCCAATATTGGTTTATAGTCAAAAAAAAATAAAATAAAATAAAATCATCAAGATAACTTATTTTTTACACGTCCTTCTATCAAATATAAAATAATAATAATAATAATAATAATAATAATAATAATAATAATTAAAATAATCAATTCTCATTAATAAATTTTAAACAAGCACACTTATCCGCAATCCATACATAATGGTTAAATGCAAGTGGTTTCACATCTATGAAACATGAAAACCCTTCCGAAATTATACCATAGTTAAAAATTGTGCATATGATTCATGCATCCAAAACAGTAATACTAGGTATCATGAAAAATCTTTCATGAAAATAATTATGAAAGTTTTGTGACCCTTGGATTACATTTAGAATAAAACACCACACACTAATTAAGATAATCCAAGGATCATAACTCTTTCATGATTATTTTCATGAAATTTTTTCATGATCCCTAACTTTTCTCCATCCAAAATAATGTCTAGAAAATATGAAAAATTATTAGTCTAGGATAAGAGAAATGTTTTGTACCTCGAAATATCTCTCCCCGAATGCCCCGAATGGCTGAAACAACGTCGTTTCAGCCATTCCAGTCTGATACGCAGTGAGGAAGAGGGAGAGGGAGAGAAAAAGAGAGAGAGGGAGAGGGAGAGGGAGAAAGAGAGAAGAGAGCGGAGAGGGAGATCGTCGCCGATCGTCGCCGAGCTTGCCACGATCGTCGCTGCTCGTCAACTCACCCGCCGTCGGCTCGTCGCCTCTGTCGCTGCTCATCGCCTCTGTCGCTGCTCGTCGCCTCGCCCGCCGTCGACTCGTCGCCTCTGCCTCGTCTCCGCCCCCCGCCCCCGCCCCCCACCTCCGCCTCCAGCCCCATTTTTTGGGCCCCCTCCAGTCCCCCCTCATCCTCCTCCCCCTCCCCCTCCTTCTTCTTCGTTCCTCCTCCTTCTTCTTCTTCTTCTTCTTCTTCTTCGTTCTTCTGCTGAAAAAGAAAAAAAAAAAACAAAAACAAAAACAAAAACGACCCCATTTTTGGAATTAGGGGCATTCGGGGCTGTCAAATTCGAGCTCTCAAACGGAGCTCCTAGGATAATTACCCATAAAATACAATATTCCACATAGGGCCTATACCACACCAATTTTAATATATTTTATTTTTTGGACACTTTTTTTTGATTAGATCCCTAGCATTTCCGATGCAGATATTGTTCATTAGATTATTCAATTGACAGCAATGAAGGATCTAGGGCCGGCTGGGGCTACCACATCCCAAAAATTTTAAAAATATTATATATTATATTAAAAATTTTAAAATAATTTAAAATTATTACTCTTAAATTTTTTTTAGATACTTTTAAAATTATATAGAATAACCCTTCTTAATTTTTCAAACTATAGAATAGCTTCTCAAAATCTCAATCCTGGATCCGTTCCTAATTGACAGTGAAACAATTCAAATAATTAAGGTGTATATATAATTAGATCATATATTTGCTTTCTTGGTCATTCATATTTCCCTTCACCTGCTTCTCTCTTTCATACTTTCTCGTCTTTACCTACAACAATCTAATACAATGAGCTGGTGGTGTGCTAGAGCTGTTGGTGCTGCAGAGGTATTTATCATTATTCCATAATCTGAAAATTTTGTTGTTTTTTTTTTTTTTTAATATAGAATAAATCATTAATTAGAAACACACTTTTCTTTAGAAACCCAATAATCAATTTTTGTCTCCAACACAAAATTCTTTCTTCTTTATTTTTTTCAAATTTATTTGTTTCCTTCCCTATAATTAGCCCTTACAAATCAACAATTCCAAACAAATTTTCTCATAAAAGTATCTTAAAAAAATAAAAATATGCCATAAACCATGAAAATTTATTACAAAACGAATTGTATGGTATAGATTTAGTAAGATATGAGCAACACTTAAAACAATTGTCATCTATAAATGAATTTTTTAAAATAACTTTTATAAATTTATAGCATTTTTAAATATATATACTTTCCATCTCATTTCTAAATAAATTTGCCGGCATATTTTGATCATATTAGGTAACATTTTCATCTACAATTTACTAATACCTCCAACCAAGCATAGGGATTGATTGTTACAGTTTTTAAAGGTAATTATAACTTATTTTGATTTGAGAATTTGTGTTAGACTGTTTTGTGCAATTTTTCTTTATAATTTATTAGGTAAAAATAACTTAAATAAACTGAAAAAAAAAAAAAACTAATTATTTAAGAACTGAAATTAGGATACTTTTAATTTCTACTTTTTAATTATTAATTTTTAACTTTAAAAAACTCCACCCAACAGGTCATAACCAAATGCGGTTACTCTTGAATCGATTCGCCTATAGACAGACTGACAGCAAGAATCAAATTTTACGTATCGCCTTTTCAGTCTCTCTTGTTCCAATTTTTTAGCATCTCTGTTACTCTTCCTTGTCGAACAAATCTAATTCAAAAAAATGAGCTGGTGGTGGTCGGGAGCTATAGGCGCTGCAAAGGCATGATCAACAACGCTCTCTCCTCTGTCTATATACCCATCTGTCAATAATCCCTATGTTTCATTCTAATTAACTAACTTTGTCTTCATTCTATCTACAGAAAAAATTCGAAGACGATGATGCTCCACGAAGCTACGACAGCGTAGGCCTAATCGTAGGCGTCACCGGCATTGTAGGAAACAGCTTGGCCGAAATCCTCCCTCTCTCCGACACCCCCGGCGGCCCATGGAAGGTCTACGGCGTCGCTCGCCGCCCCCGCCCTGCCTGGAACGCCGACCACCCCATTGACTACATCCAGTGCGACATCTCCGACTCCGCCGACACCCTCTCCAAGCTCTCCCCCCTCTCCGACATCACCCACATCTTCTACGTCACCTGGACCAACCGACCCACCGAGTCCGAACGCTGCGATGCCAACGGAGCCATGCTACGCAACGTCCTCAACGCCGTCCTCCCAAATGCCCCCAATCTCCGCCACATCTGCCTCCAAACCGGCCTCAAACACTACGTCGGACCCTTCGAATCGTTCGGCAAGGTCCGACCAAACGACCCGCCATTCACCGAGGACATGCCCAGGCTCAACGCTCCCAATTTCTACTACACCCTCGAAGACATCCTCTTCGATTCCGCTTCCAAGAAAGAATCCTTGTCCTGGTCGGTTCACCGACCTGCTATCATTTTCGGGTTCTCGCCGTATAGCATGATGAATATAATCGGGACTCTGTGTGTGTATGCTGCGATTTGTAAATACGAAAACAAGCCTCTCGAATTTCCCGGAACGAAGACTGCCTGGAATTGCTATTCGGTTGCTTCGGACGCGGACTTGATCGCGGAGCATCAGATATGGGCGGCGGTGGATCCGAACGCGGAGAACGAAGCGTTTAATTGCAGCAATGGGGATGTGTTCAGGTGGAAGCAATTGTGGAGAGTTTTGGCTGAGCAATTTGGTGTGGAATATGTGGAATTTGATGAGAGTAAGAAGAGAGTGAGCTTGGTGGAGAAGATGAAGGATAAGGGTAAGGTTTGGGAGGAGATTGTGAGGGAGAATGAGTTGTTGCCCATGAAGTTGGAGGAGGTGGCGGCGTGGTGGTTTGTGGATGAGATGCTGGGGGGAGAATGCATTTTGGATACTATGAATAAGAGCAAAGAGCATGGGTTCTTGGGGTTCAGGAACACCAAGAACTCGCTTATTTCTTGGATTGACAAAATGAAAGGTTACAAACTTATTCCTTGAATTGTTAATGGGAGTTTGGAATTTGTGGCTATTTGAATGTTGACAATCAAGTGTTGTAATAAGGAGTATCATGAGATTGAGGTTTGATTTTGTTTTGTTTTTTTTTTTTTTTTTTTTTTTGGAGTGTCCTGTAACAGCATGAATAAGAACAATAATATGTGTTTCCCCTCCATTGTATTTAGATCAAAATTTTGAGTGAAGATTTCTGAAAGGATAATTTTTTTTTTTTTTTTTTTCCATATATGTGATGAACACACAACTCACAAATATGCGTGTGGCTCAATGAATATGTTTTTTGTGTTTTGTTTCTCAATAATGTTAATTATACCTCGTTTTAAACTTTTATTCATTATGTCATTTTAGTCTTTATAGTTTTAACTAATTCAATTTTGATCCTTAATTTTATATTTTGTGTCAATTTGGTTTAATTGATCATATCGTTGGTGTTTTTGACAAAAAATTATCACTGAATTAGTTGAGATTAACTAACTAAATTGAGTTTGTTTATAATTTTGCTCTTAAAAAATTGACATATGCCACTTATATGCGTATTTTTTATTAAAAAAAAATTATTAAGAGTTGTAATCAATTTGAGCAAATTGAGACAAAATCATGAATTCATAGTCAAAATTGAGTTAATTAGAATTATAAAAACTAAAATGACATGAAGATCAATGTATAGAGACTACCGTTATAATTTACCCTTTAATAAATTATATTAACTTCTTTTAAGATTTAAAGAAAATATAGTATGTTTTACAATTTGTCATAAATACATTAGGGTCTCTTAAAGTTTTAATGCACACAACACTTTGTTTCATTTTCATTAACAATTGTTAATTATATGAATAGAAAATTAATGTTGTCAGTCTCTTTGACACTCAAATGTGTACTCTACTTTATTTATCTTTACATTTTCACTACATTTAAATTAAGTTCAATTTCTTTAATTTTATTAAAAAAATGTTTGAGTAATATATCAAAATTATATGAGTTATTATATTTTTTTCTACACAAATCAGTTTGATTGAATGGATTAAAAATCATGTAGTTGGTGACATGATGTATTCTCAAAGATTTCGCAACCCACGTGATCTGTCACATTTTTGTTGATGCGAGTCTAAGCAATTAGGTAGTGTTTAATATATTGAAATAGAAATCGTATGAAATGAAATAAACTTGTATGATGATTCAATTGTAATGATAATGATATTTTTATGAGTAGTCAGTCCCAAAAAAAATTAAATTTACTTTTTAAATTTAATGATGTGGTATTTTATTAAAATATAAAATTAATTATTTATCTTATTTATTTTTTAATCATCAACTAATCATCTTATACATCATTGACTCTACAAAATGAATTTAAAAAGTAAACATGTATATTTTATTATTTTTTATTTATAAAGCGTTTTTTTTTTTTTAATCATTTTTTATAAATCAAATATGAAAACAAATATTCTGCGAAAATAATCATAATATTTTACGATCCTTGTCTTATTTTTGTGTTCTCTTAGCTGCATTGATTAAAAAACGCAAGTTACACAATCACATGATTTGCGCCAAGAGCAAAACTGTAACGTAAACCTTCATGGTAATCCATACACCTACAACGAAAAGTGATGCTGGTGATTGCATTGGCATAATACATGAGAGATGAATGGATAAAATATAGGTGCACGGATTCTCTTTCTTCAAATAATCTTGTTACTCTGTCCTAATTCATTTACTGTCATCGGATCATATAAAAATTTCAAAATGTGAAAATCTCAAGATATATCCAATAATTGTGAGTGAATTAGGACAAGAGGGACAGAATTATTTAAGGACAGAAGATTTTTTGTTGAATGAATTTGACCATTGTAAAGTAAGAAGAAATGTAATTCATCCAGCTCATAAGCTAACTACTAATGTACGCAGTTCTTATTAATGGTATGTGTACGGGGAGGAAATATTCGTCGCTATCCGTACTCCTCGTGTCCAAGCTGAACTTTACTCCGATCGACCTGAGAACACAATGATGGTGAGCTACCCGACGGTGTACTACCGAAAAACCCTCCAACGGTCAAGTCAGCACATAGGGAGAGAGAGAAAAGAGAGGAGGCAAAGTGGTAGGTGAGTCGTGATCATAAGATGTTTCAGACCTGAGTATGGAGGCGTAGCGCCGTTTATATACCTCTACGCGTGCCTCTGTATCCATTCACCTTTGGACGTGTGGACCTGCTCTCCTCTCCCATTTTCCTACGTGTCAGCGCAAACACAGCTAAACACCACCTAACAAAACCGCCAAATAGTTCTGGCGCGAACGAATAGCACGGTTCCTCGCCATCACACCGTGACCACATCACGACCGTGATATTCGTCCGGTTTAACTGGAGGATCCTGCTACGGCTTAGCCGACCTTCTTAATTTTGACTTAGATACTGCCCGGTTGGACTGATCTGTGGAAGACTATACCAGTCTAACTCGGCGGAGCGAATATGATTAATCGGGCTAACAATCTAAGGCTGCTTCGACTGGACCAGACCGGGGCCCTGACCGAGCGCGCCCAATAGTCGTATGAACCTAGCTCAGTCACTGCACTTGGCCCAGCTTTGCTTGGTCCAGACTAGCTCGGCCTAGTGTCAATTCATGAAATCTGCCTCTTAATTGCCCCTTAATTCCGTCCGCGCCAGCATAACCGGGATTACCTTCTCTAGCCAAGACCACTAATCTGCTCGGTCGGCATCCTCAACCTACTCGCCGTGCTGACTTCCTTGCTTGGCTCTATCACTTGCTCGGTCAACGTTTTGACTTTCCTGACTCTTCAGTACTGACACCGGTCTTATCACAGACATGTTTCATTTGCTCATTGGCCTTGTGTTGCCAACCCAGCCGCCCCACGCTGTCTTCTCAGTTTCAAATTTTTGTGCCTCTTCTCCCTTTATACATACATCGTTTGCCCGTTCAAATCTCTCCCTTCTCTGTTCACCCTCTTACTTTGACGATCCAACAACCAGAGCCACAGAGTAACCATCCTCATTTTCTGCATTTCTTGCCTCTGCATCTCTTGCCTACATCAAAGCATCTCTCTGGTGGACTTGGTCTCACCATCGACGTGTCAGAGCACCTCCCTGCCTGGAACTCCGATCCTCACTTCTAAACTCGTAAGTTCTTCGAATTCCCTTTCTCATTCATATTGTTCTTCACGTTTTCTGGGCTTGTCACGCCTTTAAATTCAACCTCCTTAGATGAGTCTAAAATATGATGATAGCAGACCTTAGGCTTCGAATGGAGTTAGTCTAAGGTATGATCTCAAAAACTTTTGCCCCTTTTTTCCCTCCACACTGCTTATCATCTTCTGCTATGAACAAGTGTGAGTTTGGAACTGACCGGGTTAGAAATCGCCGTTTGATCCAAAATTATGCCTTGACCGAGCAAGTCTCCTGTTTGTAAATCCTGGGGGCAAAACTGGGATATTAAACGCTCGGAGTTGCTCGACCGGGCTAATATCTAGTCCGCTCGAGCGACCAAGCAGAAGTGACCAAGCTGAGATCGAGCTCGTTTGCGCACCCACGCTATCACTTACACTTGGTTTTTCACTGCAGAGTCCTAGGGGACCAAACACACTACACGGGCTCTCAAAGACCGAGCAGCCACCGTGCAAAACTTAATCAAACCAATTCTGCCGAGCTGAACAAGCCGGTCATCCATGGGGCGCTGCCGCTTCCTTGTAGACACGCCGAGCGCCTTGGCCGCATTTCGCGAGGAGTACGGTGTCCCCGCCGATGTACACTTGGAGCTCGGTGAAGAGGGCATAAATCCGTGGGGCAAATTAGAGTCTTGCCCCGTCACCGTATTAAGCATGGTCGAGGGAGGGTTGCACTTCCCGGTGTAGCCCCTCATGTGTGAATTCTTAAGACGTACCGGGCTAGCTCCCACTCAAGTACCCACCAACACCTTCAGAATCATAAATGGCGTGGCCAAGTTGAACCACCAACTCGGTTTAAATCTGGGCCTAGTCGAGATCTTGCGTCAATACATGCTCGGTCGAACAAAAGATGGCTTCAACTACTACTTGAAAATAAGGCCAGGCGGGGAACAATTAATGACCAGCATGCCGGACAAGGACATGAACGATGATGATTTTTTCTAGGTGTCCGGTAACTATGAAACCGCTAACATGCTTGGTTGGTACATCAGCAAGAACTTCAGTTCTTCTTGTAAGCCCATCTTCCCAACTGATTTATTTTGTCAGAATTGTTTGTGCCAAGCTAATTATTTCTTTTTTACAGCTATCGAAGAATTGCAAGCCAACTATCAATATCCCAACGAAGAGGCAATCAGGGTCGTGCTGAGATACCGGCACCGAGATTGCCACGATCTCTTTGGTTACGTCCTCACCTATCATTACTCGGCTCCCCGTAGGAGCAAGGTGACAGACTTCCTCCAAGCTCCTTCTCTTCCGCCTGATCCAACCTTACCAGACGTCCCCCTAATACGGTTGACCGAGGAAAAAGAGATGGTGAAGAGGAGCCGAATCAAGAACTTAATCGCCGCTTCATCGACCGAGCTGCCGAGCGTTCCTCTAGCTCCATCCGTTGGTCAGAGTTCGGGGACCGTGATTGCCCTTGCTTCCACAGTTGTGCCTCCTACTAAGTCTCACTAAGCTGGCAAGTGAGCTCGATCAATCAACCCATCTATCAAGCTTGTGGCCGAGTTAAGCACCGAGCAAATGATGCAGGAAGCCGAGCCGACTCCACCATGGAAGCCGGAGTTCAAGCACCAAAGCAAGGAGATCCTGGCAACTGCGTCTGTCAAGGGGGACAAAGAGCACCTCTTGGGCTTTGACTTGACAAAGGCTTTGCTGCTGCCGAGCGATGTGTTTGGGAGCGATCATGTTCCTCACACCCGGCTCGTGAAGTCAGTTGTCAAATCCATGACTAGGGTAAGTTTCAAAATCTTGTCAAGTCCTTGCTCAGTTAATCTTCTTATTTCGGCTAACACCCTTCTTACTTCTTGTAGGCCATCCAAAAACAACACATGGTCATAGACCGCATTGTCAATCTGTGCCACTAAGTTACCGAGCTGAACAACGCCGGTAAAAACATCTCGGCTGAGCTTGGCCAAGCTAAGGCCTCTCTTGAAATTGCCAACGCTGACAATGCTAGACTCCTTGGCCAGCTCGGTAGGGCTGAACAAGAGAGGGGTGCTCTAAAGGCCGAACTAGACGCTGAAAAGCAAGCGAGACAGAACGTCGTGGATGAGGCCAACAATCTCAGTTTCAAGGAGGCTGAAGACAACTATATCAAACAAGTTGAAGCTACCAAGGACATCTACTTCAAGTCCGGTTGGAAGGCTGCTTGTGAAAAACTAGGCTAAGGATTTGAGACCGAGGTGTTCACCTCTCCTCCTCCCGCCTTCCTGCCGGTCTATCTGATACCCTATGCCAATGAAGTCTTCAACTCTTTGCAAGAGGAAACGGAAGAAGAGGCCGAGGATGAGGCCCTCCAAAAGGTGCCCAGCGACAAGGAAAAGGCTACAGTAGTCGACCTGGAAGCCCCGATGAAGAGGGCCGAGGACGAGTTTGCCGATCTCTCCCCATTAGCGTAGCCGTTAGTGCTCCAGCTTTTTGATTTGAACTTTTGTAACCGGGCTATATAAGCCCCTCCTTATGTACTTAAATTTTCAATCAATGAAAGCTTTTTTTTTTTTTTGCAACTTATCTTGAATAATTTTGCAATGTATGTTGTCTTCCTTGAAACCGTGCAATGCGTACCGGAAAAAGTGGAACATAACATGACATCTCGGTCCCAAGAAAGTGGAACATAACATCCCGTCTTGTTCAATGTGAATGACCTTAATCACCCCCCAACTTATATTTTGCTAGTCCTCAAGCAAAACAAAAGAAATAAGAAAAGTAAAATACTCTCAGCCACTTTTATAAGGATCACGATTGCATTTAGCATATGCAACAAGCCTTTAAACCACAAAGTTACCCCAAGTGGACGAGTATAGTCTCGTGAGGGTTTTCAGAAATGATACCCACAAACATCAACATATTCATATCCGCTCAACAACAATTAACCACACTACTCCACACAACAACCAACTTATGTGCCACTACAGTATGATATTAAGACATGATGAGTCATTGAAGACACAGTGGACAAGTATGAAGGAATCTATTGAGCCAAAACCACAATTCAGTTTATACAAAAGTAAAGTCCTCAGTACTTGTGAATGCTAGTAGACACATCATTAGTACCCTCGGTGTAAAGTGCAATCTCCATATTAGTTAACTGTCCACTATAATAGCCCAGTGTAACTCATAATAACACTCAACATATACAGAAAAACTAAACTGTTGCAACCAAGATTCTCAAATTTTTTTTTTTTTTTTAAAGACTGTGCAATGTCCCGATCCATTAAGCTTTCTAGTCAACCCATGTAACAAGCATTGGGCCAATGACTCCTAAACCAGATGATTTTAGGGCACTAGGTGTAGAGACACCCTTACGGGCTAAATAACTCGAGCTGAAAAGGCTACGAATCCAAACAAGTCATTCTTATTTTTCCTTAACTATGCAATGTCCAAGTCCCTTAAGTTTTCTAATTAACCCATGTAGCAAGTATTGGGCCAATGACTCCCAAACCAGATGGTTTTAGGGCACTAGGTGTAGAGACACCCCTACGGGCTTAATAACTCGAGTTAAAGAGGCTACGAATCCAAACAAGTCAAGTTTTTTTTTTTATTTTTTATTTTTTTTAGAGAATTTTGGCTACTCATTTATTCTTTTCTGCAACCTTAGCCATTATCAATGATGTACACCAGGGATTATAATAAAGAGGTCACCGCTATGATAGTGTGTTCATGTGAATTAAGGCATACTCATGACAAGTGTACTAATACCACAAACACAAACAACTATCCTAGTGCAAACATCACATGTGAGTATTTACCCAATAAACCCTTTTCATACAAGCCCATTATGTTCCCCAATTAACATATGCTCATATCATTACCATACTGGCTCAAAGTAAACATTAAGTGAAATGGTGCAATCAAGTGCAGCAAGTACAAACATTAATGGTTATTACAAATACCCTCACCCCCTAACTGGAATATAACATTGTCATCAATGTAAGCAATGATACAGTAGATAGGAAAATGAGAGAGAGGATCTTACCAGACAGCGTGGGCGCACATCCAGCGAGGCAAGGACACCCAAACACACACTTTGAAATTTTTTTTTTTTTTTTTGGTACAATATAAAAGAAAAATAAAAAATAAAATAAAACAAAACAAAATGAATAAGGAAAGAAAATAAAGGAAATATACAGAAATCACTGATGTGGATCTGGCGGTGGTGGGAAATGCTACTCAAATAAGGCATGCATCAGTGTCCGAGTCTCGAACACCTTATCATGAACCCTAGTGCCATGCTGATCAAACTACTGATCAAACTGCCGATCAAACTGATCAAATCACTGATCAAACTGATCAAATCGCTGCCCACTCGAATCCCGTTATGCATAGAAGTCAGTTTGCAGAGAGGCAACTGACTGCTGATACCCATCAAATGCTACCTGTGAGTAATCCCGATAAGCCTAGTAGTCGGTCCGGAGATCAACCACAGATTGCTAAATGGCGGCTTGATTATCCAAAAGAGCCTGATATTGCGCCCTCATCATACGGAATGGCGCTGGCGCTGGCGCTGGTGCTGGTGCGGCTGCGGGCTCGACTGGAGCATCACTAGGATTGGCCGGGGCATCGGGGAGGACTAGTGGAGACGGTAGGCGAGCAGTGGTTTGACGCTAGTGGGTTTTACTATAAAATGTGGGCGGCGGAAGCTAAACCTCATTGGCCTGAAGAGGGTATGTTTGTTGGTCTTTGATGAGCGCAGTAATGAGATTGGCAAAAGGGAGGGCCCATGTAGAAATGCCCCGAGTATTGCGTATTTTGACTTCATTAAAGATTCGATGCATCTGGTTGTAGATCAAAGTAGGGATGTCAACCCAAAACCCGAAGTCAAATCGATGCAAGGCACGGAGAAAGTCCCCTCGCCACTCTTCCTTGTGGCCAAGAGGAATGACATTCTTTTTCAGTACCACATCAAGGAAGAGAAGGCAGCGTGGTAAATTAGCCCGCCGGATACTATTCCTGTTGTCATCATCCTGCCGCCCCTCATAAAATCCGGTCACCAATTCCGAGACAGTAAGTTCTCGAGTGAATACTGGGAACTGTTTTGCATTAATAGGGTCCATGGAACAGTGGAGGACCTCGGCAATTGAAGCTGGAGTGACCACTAACTCCACTCCGTTAACAAGGGAACAAAGAGCTCCTGGGGCCTCGTCACTGACGTACATATGCTGATAAAAGAGTCGCACAATGCGAGGATATGCCGGTTCAGTGACAATGCAGATGCCTAGGAGGCCCCGGTCTTCAAGTTGTTGAATACTTCATGGAGTGGTTTGATGGCAACGGAAGAAGTCCACATCAAAGG
Source organism: Camellia japonica (assembly GCA_030407325.1). Classification (NCBI taxonomy): domain Eukaryota; kingdom Viridiplantae; phylum Streptophyta; class Magnoliopsida; order Ericales; family Theaceae; genus Camellia; species Camellia japonica. Next base: position 171,672,793 of record JAPPVO010000016.1, read on the forward strand.
ATGTGTCACATGCAATGGGTTTGGTGGCCCAAGCATCAGTTGGCACATCCCGAAATGCAATGTTGGCATTGCGAGGCCGTTTGGGTGCTCGGCGGGATGGTGAAGACATATCTGCAGAAAATAATTCAACCACCACAACCAAAAATGTGGAACCATTATATCAGCACTCATCAAAAATAGCATGTATGCATACATCACTCAAAACCACATCATCCTCACACCACTGAATTGATTGGTGTTTATTTATTTACAAACACACAGTGGAACTACAAAGATGAAATAAATAAGAAAATAACATTAAATTAAACAATCTAAGTTAGTAGAAGAGAAGAAAGTAAAATAAAATAAAATAAAAATTCAGAAAATAAAATAAAATAAAATAAAATAAAAACTAGACTACTTAACAATTAAATGAACAATTACATCATAGAATGAAAATAAAAATAAAATCACTAACTAAACAAATAAAAATAAAAATAAAACAAAATCAGTCTACTAACTACTTAAACTAACGAGAATCACTAACAAAACAATTTAAACTAAACAAATATAACAAATAAAAAAAAACTAAATTATTATTATTATTATTAACACCCTTATTTCTGAGGGTTTTTTTTTTTTTTTGGAATGGACCGCACGTGCGCTGGAGAGGGCCGCACGTGCGGCGATCGTCTTCTTGCCCAGATTTGAAATTTATTTATTTCTTTTTTATTTACGATGAACAAACTAAAGAAACATGGCTAAATTAGTAGACTACAATTAAATAAACACAAATAAAATAAATAAAATAAAAAATCAGAAAAAAAATAAACAACTAAAGAAATAAGTAAATCACCAATGAACAAACATGGCTAAGCAGTATAAGAACCTCTTTTTTTTTCTTTTTCTTTTTTTTAAGGATGAACCATAGATCAACAACAAACTAAAACAAAATCCCTACAAATTTATTCCTACACCCACAAATCTACACAAAAAGAAAATTTTACCTTAAAAAAAATGGAGAAAAAGAGAAAAAGAATGGAGATTCGCCGGAAAAAAATGGTGGTCGCTGGAGATTCGTCGAACGGAGAGGAAATAGTGATGCCGGCGATGAGATAATGGTGGTGAAGAAGAAGAAAGAAGAAGAAAAGGGAAGAAAAAGGAAGAAGAAGATGGTGATGGTGGGTTTGTGGAGTTGTGAGAGAGAGAGAGATAGATAGAGATGGATGAGAGGTGGAGAGAGGTAAAGAGAAAATCTGAGAGTGAATGTGAAAGAATGAAGTTAGGTGTTGATAAGGTCAAAATTTTGTTTTTTTTCTTTTTTTGTTTTTTTTGTTTTTTTTTAAGAAGAAGAAAAAGAAGAAATAGAAATAAAATTAAAATTAAAATGAAATCAGATTAAAATAAATCTATAGATTTTTTTTAATGAAATATAAAATAGATAAATAAACATAAATAAATAAACAAACTGCAGATTTTTTTAATTTTTGTTTTTTTTTTACAAGAAGAAGAAAAAGAAGAAATAGAAATAAAAATAAAATTAAAATGAAATCAGATTAAAATAAATCTGCAAATTTTTATTTTTTTATTTTTTTATTTTTTTTTTTTTTTGGGACCGCTCGTGCTCCCATTTGGGCCGCACAAGCGCCTATTTATGGCCGCTCCTGCGGCGTGAAAGCAGTGGCCTTTTTGGGTTGGGCCGCTCGTGCGCCCAGCCCAACCGCTCGTGCGGGCTCTCTTTTTTTAAAAAAAAAACTGTGCCACTCGTGCTGGGCCGCTCATGCGCCAAATGGGGTCGCACGAGCACTGAATTTGGGCCGCTCCTGTGGCAAAAGTGGGCCGCTCCTGCGGCATGAAAACAGTAGCCTTTGGGGGTGGGCCGCTAGTGCAGCGATCCAACCGCTCATGTGGTTTCTTTTTTTTTCTTTTTTTTTTTTTTTAAACTTGACCAAGTACAACATTTTTTTTATATTATTTTTTTTTTAAAGTTGGCCAAGTACAACAAATTTTTTTTATATATTTATTTATTTATTTGTTTTCTCTTTTTTTTTAAAAAAAATTAACCAAGTACAACACACAAATTTTTTTTTTTTGTAAATATATATATTTTAAAAGATTAAAGAAAAGAAGTTAAAAACCAAGTACAACCCAAATCATGCTAAACCATTTCTACCTTTATTTGACATCCGAAATAAATAAAGCACTTTAGAAAATATCGGAATGCCTACCAAGGGTATAATCTTCACGCGAAAAACACGGGTACTACTTTTCTCCCTAACTGTGTTTATAACTTTCCCTATTCTCCAACAGAGTGACAGACTAGGTTGATTCGGTATCCAGAATCGAGGCGCAATAAGCTACCTCAACCTATGGGGCTGCCATACAGAGTTCAAGTCGGAGTAGTTTTGAAGCAATCTCCACACCCCTGGGTATTTAAACCAAACTCTAGTCTCGTAAATTCCAAACCTTTGTGTTCTAGGCTTTGCCATTCGAACTCTAGTTTCTACCGTCTCAGTCGGTCTCCTAGGAACTCACTACAAACACGGTTAGGTGGCTATACCAGACCGTCAGATGCCGTTCGGGCACAGCTAACACCAAAGGAATTACACATTTAGAGGATTTAAAGTCTCTTAGACGCAAATAAAGCACAACAAACAAAGAAAAACAGAATAGAATAGAAGGGAAAGAAAATAGACAAAGAAATCAATCTATCAATCATAGTAAAATGGGTCCATCAAAGCAATGGACTCAATCATATCCCCATTACCAATCCCCTCTATATATGGCTTCAGTCTTTGGCCATTCACTTTGAAAGTGTGGCTAGTCTTTGGATCTTGTACCTCAACGGCGCCATGAATAAATGCCTTAACAACCACAAAAGGGCCATCCCATCTTGATCTTAGTTTACCCGGAAAGAGTCTCAATTTTGAATTAAAAAGCCACACTTTTTGGCCGGGTTCAAAGGATTTTCTATTAACGTGCTTGTCATGGAATTCTTTAGTCCGAGCTTTAAAGGCTCTCGAACTCTCATAAGCATCATTTCGGATTTCCTCCAACTCATTGAGTTTCAATTTCCGGTTGAGCCCAGCCGCGGCCATATCAAAGTTAAACTTCTTTATGGCCCACAATGCTCGATGCTCAAGTTCAACCGGGAGATGGCAAGCTTTGCCAAACACCGCCCTATATGGTGACATCCCAATGGGTGTCTTATAAGCAGTGCGGTAAGGCCATAATGCATTAATCAACTGTTGTGACCAATCTTTCCTATCCAGCCTCACTGTTTTCTCTATTATGTGTTTTACCTCTCTATTTGAGACTTCTACTTGGCCACTAGTTTGAGGATAGTAAGGAGTGCCAACTTTATAAGTGATAGAGTATTTCTTGACTACCGACTCAAAGAACCTGTTACAAAAATGCGTACCCTGATCACTTATTATAGCTCTAGGAAACCCAAAACGACTAAAGATGTTTTCATGCAAGAATTTGATTACAACTCTATGATCATTTGTTCGGGTAGCTATCGCCTCCACCCACTTAGACACATAATCGACTACTAAGAGAATATACTCAAACCCGAATGACGATAGGAAAGGTCCCATAAAATCAATCCCTCAAACATCAAATATCTCTACCACAAGAATAGGGAACATTGGCATCATGTCACGCCGAGATATCGAACCCATTTGCTAACAGCGCAAACAAGTTCTACAAAATTGATGGGCATCTTTAAAAATTGTGGGCCAATAAAACCCGCTCTGTAAAATCTTGGCGGTCGTTTTGTGCCCACTAAAATGAGCGCCACATGCAGAAGAATAACAAAATGTAAGAATGCTATGCACCTCACTCTCCGGCACACACCGTCGGATCACTTGGTCGGAGCAATATTTAAACAACTCCGGATCCTCCCAAAAGTAATACCTGACCTGCGAAAAGAATCGGTCTTTGTCTTGCTTAGACCAATTCTGCAGAATTTGCCCAATGGCCAAGTAATTCACAATTTGTGCAAACCATGGGGGGCTCGCTTGTGACAGCTCAAAGAGTTGTTCGTCCGGAAACGAATCATACAAAATAAGAGGGTCACTAATATACTCAACGAGGATTCGGGAGAGGTGATCCGCCACCACATTCTCAGATCCTTTCTTATTTCGGATCTCTAGGTCAAATTCCTTAAGCAACAAAATCCGTCTAATTAACCTAGGTTTGGTCTCTTTCTTTGATAATAAATACCGCAAAGCGGCATGATTAGTGAAGACTATGACCTTGGAACCTAGGAGATAGGACCGGAATTTATCTAAGGCAAAGGCCATAGCTAGCAACTCTTTCTCGGTGGTAGTATAGTTCAATTGTGCATCCGAGAGAGTGCGACTAGCATAGTATATAGCAAATGGTGCCTTATTGACCCTTTGGCCCAACACAGCCCCGACAGCATAATCGGAGGCATCACACATGATTTCAAAGGGGAGTGACCAATCTGGTGATTTCATGATTGGGGCGGTGGTCAGGGCCATTCTTAGTGTTTCAAATGCCTTCAAGCATGCCTCATCAAAGATAAAAGGTGTGTCCTTAACCAGTAAACTACACAAAGAACGTGATATTTTACTAAAGTCTTTGATGAACCTACGATAAAAACCTGCATGCCCTAAGAAAGACCTAACTTGATGCACAGAATTGGGTGGAGGAAGGCCTGCAATGAAGTCAACCTTAGCATTGTCTACCTCTATACCTCGAGGGGACACAATGTGTCCCAACACTATACCCTCCCGAACCATAAAATGGCTCTTTTCCCAACTCAAGATCATATTTGCCTCAGTACATCGTTCCAACACCCTAGTCAAGTTCCTAAGGCATTCCTCAAAAGACGGTCCAAACACCGAAAAATCATCCATAGAAACCTCTAAGAATTTCTCCACCATATCAGAGAAAATGGCCATCATACACCGTTGAAAAGTCGCCGGTGCATTACATAGCCCAAAGGGCATGCGCCTGTAAGCAAAAGTGCCAAAAGGGCATGTGAATGTGGTCTTTTCCTGGCCAGCGGGGTACACCATGACTTGATTATACCCCGAATAGTCATCAAGAAAACAGTAGAAATCCTGCCCCGCTAACCACTCTAGGATCTGGTCAATGAAAGGTAAGGGAAAATGATCCTTCCTAGTCGAGGAATTCAGTCTCCTATACTCATTGCACACTCGCCACCCAGTAGTGGTTCGTGTAGGGACTAACTCTTCTCTCTCATTCTTCAACAACAGTGATGCCCGATTTCTTGGGCACCACTTGTGTGGGACTCACCCACTTGCTATCCGAGATGGGGTATATAATACCCGCATTCAACAATTTCAATACCTCATCTTTCACCACCTCTTTCATATTAGGATTAAGTCTTCGTTGCATTTCACGAGAAGGTTTGGTGTCCTCCTCTAGGTGTATATAATGCATGCACACGGAGGGATCTATTCCTTTCAAATCAGCCACTGACCACCCTATAGCACTCCGATGTGCCACGAGAACACTCATTAACTGACTTTCCTGCTCTACAATCAAGTCAGATGCAATGATGACTGGTAAAGTATCCTGGGGCCCTAAAAATGCATACTTGAGTGTAGCCGGGAGTGGCTTCAACTCAAGTGTAGATGGTGTGACCAAAGATGGTATGGTGAGCTCTCTCGACAGAGGAGGAAGTGACTCAAACCAGGCTTTCCACGAAGGAAAATCCGGTGTAGAATAAGCATTAAGCAAGGTATTCACCTCCTCAACCGATCCGTCAATATCAAAATTTTCAAACCCAAAATGAGCTAGACAAGCCTCTAGAGGGTCCTCTACAAGAATGGAGGACAAAGCGTCCTCTATAATCTCATCCACAACATCCACTAATAAGCACTCCTCTTTCTCATGAGGTTGTTGGGATGCTTGGAAAACATTAAGTTTCACTTGCATGTTACCAAATGAAACTTCCATAACCCCGGTCCGACAATTAATGCATGCATTGGCCGTAGCCAAGAAAGGTCGACCTAAGATCACCGGGATTTGTTTCCTAGAACTGGCTACCAGTTCCATATCTAAAATCAAAAAGTCAACAGGAAAGTAAAACCTATCGACCTTCACTAGCACATCTTCAATCATGCCACGTGGCACTTTGAGGGACTGGTCAGCCAACTAAAGAGTGACAGTAGTGGGCTTCAACTCGCCAAGCCCAAATTCCTCGTATACAGAATACGACAACAAATTGACACTAGCCCCTAAATCTAACAAGACCCTATCAATGAAATGATCCCCTATAATGCATGCAATGGTTGGGGCACCCGGGTCCTTAAGCTTAGAAGGTGTGTCATTCAACAAGATGGAGCTTACTTGCTCCGTGAGTAGGACCTTTTGGGACACGTGTGTCCTAGATTTACACTTTTGCATACAAAAGTCCTTCAGAAATTTGGCATAGGAGGGTACTTGCTTAATCGCCTCCAACAGGGGGAGGTTGATTTTTACCTGTTTAAAGACCTCCATCATTGCTTCCATAGATGCCGCCTTCTTATTAAAAGGGGACGGTGTATCAAGGCATTGGGGAAAGGGTGCCTTAGGCACATATGGTGCCTTGGGCTCATGTGAAGTGTTAGGGACTAAGTCATCCCTCTTAAGTGTTTCCCCTCACCCTTGCTCTCATTGGGTGTACCACCGTGGTCACCCTTCTTAGCTCTAGTTGCATCATACGCAACTGACTGAGGCTCTAACTCCCTCCCACTTCTCAAAATAATCATCGTTTGCACCTGCTCATGGTGCTTTCCATTCCCACCCGAACTCTCTGCCCCATATTGTCCCTTAGGGTTGGCCACAGTTTGACTTGGTAATTTTCCCTCCTCTCTCTGATTCATGTTGTTAGCCATTTGACCCAATTAGGCCTCTAGCTTGGCAATAGAGTGAGTATGGGAGTGAACTACCGGTGCTAACCCTTTAAGTTCTGCGAGAACTTCCAACACCTAAGTCTCAAAGGCAGAGTTGCCCTGAGGAACAGGCGGGGGTTGTGGTTGCCGGTACGGTTGTAGGGGTGTATAAGGTTGCGGTGGTTGGTAAGATGATTGGTTGGCAAAATTATTAAAATTCTGCCTTGGTTGTGGGGGGTTGAAAGAAGTGCCTTGTGAAAGGGGTCTCCATGAAAAATTGGGTGATTTCTCCATCCCGGATTATATGTATTGCAGTATAGGTCATTACCCGGGTTGGAGAATCCTTGAGCCGCATTCACATGCTCTTGGACTAACTCTGGAAATTGTGATGCCGAACGGCACTCACTCAAGTCATAAGCAGGGCTCGCACAAATAACACATGCCTTGTGAAATTGAGGCTGATCTTGCTGGGTAGGGGCATGTCCCGCAGCTAATAATTGGTCCATTTTGTGGGACAGTGCCTCTACTTGTTGGGCTAACTCTAGGTTTTGCCCGACCTCATAAATGCCCCCTCTTTTCGGGGCTCCAACTACTGGTTGCCGAACTTGCCGGGCTGCGGAGGCATGGTGAAGGGAATTATCACTTAGGTTCTCAAACAATTGCCATGCCTCGGCATCATTTTTGGACATGAATGTCCCACCACAGGATGAGTCCACCATTTGGCGGTGCGGCTCAGTTAAGCCATAATAAAATGTTTGAACAAGTTGCCAATCAAGCACTTGGTGGTGGGGACACTGTTGGAGAAGGTCTCGAAGTCTTTCCCACGTCTCATGGAATTGCTCACCATCCATTTGAGCAAAGTTTGTGATGGCTCGCCTAAGTTGGTTGGTTTTACCTATGGGAAAGTACTTCTCCAAGAACCGTTGTTGTAATTGGTCCCAAGTTGTGATTGAATTAGCAGGTAAGGAATTCAGCCAGTGTTTGGCTTTATCCTTTAATGAGAATGGAAACAATCGCAACATTAAGGCCTCATTTGTGAAATTCTAGATCCTCACTGTCGAGCAAATTTCCAGAAATTCATTCAAATGTTTGTAAGGATCATCATGAGTTAGTCCATGGAATGATGGGAGCATTTGTATGGTGCTGGACTTAATCTCATAATGAGCAGCAGTGGTGTTGGGTAATTGGATACATAATGGTGATATATATGCAGTGGGTGTGAAATAATCCTTAAGGGTCCAGTTAGGCACATTCGGGACATCTGGATTTGCCATCTCTAATGGCTCAATGTATGAATATGAATATTCAAGCCTAGGAACACGGGCAGAGGCCTTAAGTCTCCTAAGAGTCCTTTCTAGTTCAAGGTCCAAACTCCACAATTCAGGGCGACAAGAACAGCGCCCGTGCATACACTACCCACACACACACACAAAAAGTTCCGACTCTGTGCACTAAGTTACGAAAGCAAAATACCAAAGGGAGAAATACTCACAGCGGTTTAATGAAAACGCTTTACTCGTCTTGCGGGTGCTTGACGTGTAGACGTTGTCTCCAACCTCTAAGTGAGCTTTGTCTTTCTTTTTAACACTTTGGTGCTTTGCTTGCGAGTGTTTGCTTCTGTTTAAGCACTTTAGTGCTGTGGTTTTTTTTTTTTTTTTAAAGCTCGGTTGCGCTCCGCTTGCACTTCGGTGATAGTTCCACTTTCAAACACTCTGCACACTTAGCAACACGAAAGCATAAAATCCTAAACTAAAAATTAAAATAAGAATGTAACTTTAAATTAACTAATTTCGCCAGAAGTCTCCGGCAATGGCGCCAAAATTTGATGGGTCGTTACACACACCAAAAATAAATCACTAAACTATACCAAATTCTATTAGAATAATGGCAAGTCCAGGTATCGATCCACAGGACAAATGTGAAATTAGATTAATTCAATCGCAAAATTCCTAAATTAATTTTGATTAAAAAGATAGGATTGATTTTATAACTAAACAGCAATCAAATGAAATTGAGGAATTATACTAACAATTAAAATTAGGGTTTGAGATATTAATTTTTCGGGAAAAATCCTAAGGCAGAGAATTCACCACTAACCACATGAATGAGACTTAACATTGGCCAACAATTGCGATTCGGTTTGAACTACCCAATATTTCACAACTACAAGTTTGAAATATTGATCAAGAGGGTTATCGCATTCAACATACAGGCACGAATCATCCCGAGTAGTACGAGTCGTTTGCTCTAACTATGGTAGCAATACGACCCGTCTCTCATAGCATGACTCGTCTTGTACTTTGAATACAAACACAAAGAAAACTAATGTATGGAAAGCATTAAACAATCACAGAGAGTAAAATGCTTGAAGAGATGAAAGAAAAAAATATTAAAAATTTCTAAATCATCCATACATCCATTCAAACCAATTCACAATTAAAGCTAATGAAAAATCCTACTATATGGCTAGGGTTTCATCAAAACCTAGAAAAGACGACTAGCCACTCATGGAGGACTGGGAAGAGGAAGAAGATAAGGAAGAAACCCCCATGGAAGTGTCCTTCAAGCTTTGGTAGAATAATCACCTCTTCAGAACCCTAGCCTCCCTTCTCTCTGAATTAATTTTTCGAACCCTAATTTTGGCTATTTTTCTGTCTTTTATTCTCAGCAAAACAGACCAAAAATTCCGTGCACGCGTCCCTAGGTGGGCCGCTCGAGCGCCCATATGGGCCGCACGAGCGGTGGTGGGCCGTACGTGCAGTGGTCTGGCTGGCTCGGATTCTTCAGTTCTCGCACGGAGAATCTGCTTTCGTGCCCTTTTTTTATTGAAGTTTCATATTTCCTACCAAATCTGTACAAGTGCACGAAACACATCATCTCCACCAAATAAATAAAATTGAAAGACTAAAAATGTAACTTAAGTGGCCTCAATATGGTACCTTTCAGCCAACATCAGTGACCGAACAAAAGCATCTCGGCTAAGACACTAGAGTTTATTGACTCTATTGATTGAGCTAAACCATCTTGGTTAAAAGAGCAAAGTTGAACACCTCATCACCTCTTCGCCGAGCAAAATCATCTCGGCTTCAATTCCAGAGTTGAGCAACTCACCAACTCTATTGACCAAGCAAAATCATCTCTGTTAAGAGAACAGAGTTGAACACTTCATCAACTCTATTGCCGAACTAAATCATCTCGGCTTCGATTCTAGAGTTAAACAGTTCACCAACTCTATTGACCGAGCAAAATCATCTCGGTTAAGAGAATAAAGTTGAACATTTCATCAACTCTATTGCCGAGCTAAATCATCTCGGCTTCGATTCTAGAGTTGAACAATTCACCAACTCTATTGACCAAGCAAAATCATTTCGGTTAAGAGAATAGAGTTGAACACTTCATCAAGTCAATTGACCGAGCAAAATCATCTCGGTTAAGAGAACAGAGTTGAACACTTCATCAAGTCAATTGACCGAGCAAAATCATCTCGGTTAAGAGAACAAAGTTGAACACTTCATCAACTCTATTGCCGAGCTAAATCATCTCGGCTTCGATTCTAGAGTTAAACAATTCACCAACTCAATTGACCAAGCTAAATCATCTCGACTAGGGGCAGCTGCCCCTTGTTAATTACACAATCCATTAATCAAACAAATTGACTGCGTACAATAACTCTTCGCTATTACGTTCAAAAATTTACAAGGTGACGAGAAGAATTACATTGATAAATCGAGGGGAATGCTTGCCCCTTTCAAAAAATTACATTGAAAGTTGGAAACTAAAAATAAAACAACTTCAAATTGGTTGCGTTCTACAGCCGTGGCATAGCTTTGCCATCCAAGTCTTCCAGATGGTATGCCCCTTTGCCCACCAGACTCGTGATCTTGTAAGGCCCTTCCCAGTTTGCCCCTAGTTTTCCTTCACCTGACATCAAGGTGTTACCCATCATCTTCCTTAAGACCCAATCCCCTATTTTGAATGGTCTGGGGTGAACCGTCTTGTTATACTTCCGGGATAGTTCTTGTTGATACGCTGCGATATGGATCAGGGCCTTTTCTTGGCGCTCCTCTGCTAGGTCCAATTCTAAGGCGATGGCTTCGGCGTTCAAGTCGGGCTCGAAATTTTCGCTGCGGACGGTAGGCATGCCAATTTCCAACGGGATGAATGCCTCCATACCATATGCCAAAGCGAACGGTGTGTCCCCGGTCGAGCGTCTTGGTGTTGTTCGGTAAGCCCAGAGAACATTTGGAAGCTCCTCAGCCCACTTTCCTTTGGCTTTCTCCAATCTTTTCTTCAGCCTGTCTAGAATGGTCTTGTTTGATGCTTTGGCTTGGCCGTTGGACTGAGGGTAGGCCGGGGTGGAATTATAGAACTCTATCTTTAGTTCCTCACAAAATCCTCTGAACAACCGTCCATCAAATTGAGTGTCGTTGTCGGAGATCAAAGCCTTGGAGATGCCAAACCGTGTTACCACATTCTGCCAAACAAATTACTTCACGTCCTTTTCTTTAATTGTCACCAAGGGCTCGGCCTCAACCTACTTGGTGAAGTAGTCCGTCGTAGCTATAAAGAACTTGTTGTTGCTCGGCGCGATTGGGAGTGGTCCCACTATATCAAGCCCCCACATGGCAAAAAGCCAGGGACTTATGAGAGGAAAGAGCTCTCTAGCCGACTGATGAATTTGGTGGCAAACTTCTGGCACTTTTTGCATTTTCTCACATATTTCTGTGCATCTGCCTGCATGCACGGCCATTAGTAGCCTTGCGAAATAGCGCGGTAGGCCAAAGATCTCCCACCGATGTGGCTTCCACACATTCCTTGGTGGATCTCGTAAAGAAAAGCATTGACTCTATTTGGGTGAACGCACTTAAGGTATGGACCGGTGAATGACTTCTTATACAAACTGGCGGATGGAGAGAGCCAAAACCGCTCAGACTTCACCTGGATTTTGTGTGCATCTTTCTTGTCGGTCGGCAAGATCCTTTCTTTCAGGAAAAGGATGATGGGGTCCATCTAAGAAGGACCCAACTCATCGCATAGAACTTCTGTCTGCTGTGAGTCTTCAATGCTGGGTCTTGGAAGGAACTCAATTAAGAGAGGGCCAGGGGTTGATTTGTCGGACATGGAAGCTAAACCGGCTAACTTATCTGCCCGGCCATTATCTTCTCGGCCAATTTGTTGAACTCTTATGGCTCGAAGCTTCTTGATCTGCTCTCTCACCAGAGTTTGATATTTGGCCATTCTGTCATCTTTGGCTTTGTATTCTCCAGATACTTGATTGACAATGAGTTGGGAATCAATGTAGACCATTAGCTCAGTTGCTTGCAATTGGAGCGCAGTTTTTAGTCCGGCTAACAGTGCTTCATACTCGGCCTCGTTGTTCGATGCTGGAAACCCGAGCGTGATGGAATGCTCGATGGTTAGTCCATCTAGCGAGATCAAAACTACACCTAGCCCGGCTCTGTGCCGATTTGAGGCGCCATCCACAAAAAGTTTTCACATTTCGCCAATGAAAAGTTTCCTGCATTTTGAGGGATCCTGTGATGTTTGAAGGTTTAGGCGGTCATGGTTGCTCGGCTGCTCGGCTATTTCCGCTGAAAGCGCGCCGTTGATGATTGCAACCAACGGGCCTTCGTCCTCCCCTGGTGATGCGGCGCTGGATCTAACAGGTTGACCTGTTATTCCCAAATCCAACGTCGCATTGCCAGACTGGACTAGACCTGCAAGTGATAGGCTTGCGGACGGGTACGTAACTTCCACGTCACCATTAATTTCCATCGTGTTTACCCCCATCAGCTCAGTTGCTTCGGCGAGATCCACCGGGCAAACCAGATGAATTCCAGGCAAGAATTCCACAACAAAGTCGGCTAATGCTTGAGCTTTGATGGCGGTTTAGGGTTGAAACTTGATGTCAAATTGCCCCAACTCGACTGCCCATTTCAGGATTCGACCAGAGAAGTCCGCCCGCTCAAATAAGGCTTTCAAAGGGAACTCGGTCAGCACTACGATCGTATGAGCATAGAAGTAATGTGCCAATTTCTGAGAGGCCATCATTAATGCCAAGGCGAGTTTTTCCAAAGGCAAGTATCTCGTCTCCGCCGGGAGCAAGGTTTTGCTTACATAGAAGATCGGTAAATGTTGGGTGCCTTCTGCCCGGACAAGCACTGCACTAACAACATGTTGAGAAACGGCCAGGTAAAGGTAGAGTTCTTCGCCGTGCTTCGATGTGACTAAGAGTGAGGCAGAAGACAGATATGTCTTTAGCTCAGCCAAGGCTCTGTCACATTCTTCGTCCCATAAAAACTTGGACTTTAAGGCACGAAAAAAAGGGCAGAAACAATCTGATGACCGGCTTATGAATCACTTAAGCACGGCTTCCATACCGGTAAGATGTTGTACGTCATTTGCCGAGTTGGGCTGCTTCAATTCCTGTATGGCTCTGATTATTGAGGGGTCCGCCTTGATGCCTCGGTTGGTAACTAGGAAACCCAGGAATTTCCCTGACCCCACGTCGAAGGCACACTTTGACGCATTCAGGCGTAGCCTGTGTTGTTTAAGAATGTTGAACATCTCTGCCAGGTCGATCAAGTGGTCGGCCTGATGCTTACTTTTGACCACAATGTCATTGCTGTTGTAGACACCCCATTTTTGACCGCCTTTAAGACTTGGGCGCTACTGATGGTTTACTTGGTGATGAAAGGTGTACAGTGCAAAAGGTTCGATTCCTTCAGCAAGAGGAGAGTCAAATCCCAACCTTACACCTCATTTTGGACCAAAGCTATTTTGGATGGTTTTTAGACCTTAAAACCCTCTCTTTCAAAATATTTTTGAAATAAAGTTCCTACGATGTTCCGAGGCTCGCATTTCGTTAAATGTTGCGCTTTTCGGTAAACCGAGCGAGGACAAAGTGGAAATGAATGAAAAAGAGATGAAATCTTTGAAAAATCTTTCAAAACACCTTGTTCGGGGGTTTGGAGTTGAAGAAAAGAAGAGTGGAGAGAAGAAACCAAGTTGAAGAAGAAGGTGGGTATGAATCGCTACGAGAGGGTTGAACGGTCCTCGCTAAATCAGGCCTATCTGTCCATACACTTGGATTTAAGCTATGAGGCCATCACCGTTGGAAAGAAGACTTCTGGGGCTTCATTTTTCACTCAAGAATCTCCTAAAGACAAGTCCAGATGGAGGAGATATGATTGGTTGAAGTTTGGCATTATTTTGGTTGGACCGAAACTGAGCAGTCTTCACTAAAAGAGGCATAACTTTTTTCACAGTTGGAATTTTGATGCAAGGCTACCACCATTGGAAAGCTTACTTCCGAGGATTCAATTTGGACACAAGAATGACCTGAAAAGGAGTTCATATGAAGGAGTTATGCCCATTTGAAATTGGACCTACAGAGTAGAATTTCCTATCGGCTACAAATGTGCCGATTGGCCAAAAAAGTAGCAGATTGGCCAGCACAAGTAGCAAATCGGCACCAAAGATGGCCAATCAGCTAGAAATGACCCAAACTCATTTTTTTTAAAGATATTTTGTCCTCCAATTGTTTCCAGCTTGTGCCACCTGTCCCAAATCAAATATTTCGACCCAAGCTTGATATTTTGCTATATATGAAGCCTTATATCTCATTTTCAAAGGGTTAGAACTTCAAAAACAAGTTTGAGAGCTTCTCTCACTCAAAATTCCTCTCTCTCTACAATTTCCAAAGCTAAATCTCTGCCTCTCTCTCTAGTTTGCTCTCTCTTTTACCTTTTTGTGCATAGAAGTGCATAGAAGTAAAGAAATACTTCTAGTTTGCCTAGGCATCCTTCATCAAGGTTGCATATCTATGGGCTGAGGTCCCTTGAAGCTTATTTTTGGGCTGATAGAAGGTCATTTGAGCCAAGAAAGAGGCCATTTTGCTGCTGTGCTCCAAAGGTAATCACTCACCCCTTTTAGCTTGTTTTGCATACTAGCTTTGCCATAGTTTTCAACTACTTTGGGGCTGTTTTTTGGGTTGGTGTTGAACTACAAAAACCTCTGTTTTTCCTCTGTTTTTCAGTCCTAAAAGTCTTGGTTTGTGCCTTGGTTGGCTAGGGGGTTGTCCTCCCTTTTGCTCCTTGTCTTGTAAGGCCTTGTGAGCTAACTTTCAAACATTTCAAGCAACTTCTTTTTGGCCTTAGAACCACTGAAATCCAGAGGATTTTCAGTGGTAAAAACCCTATTTTGAGGGCCCAAATAGGAGAGGGCGGTCCCCTCTCCTCTTGTCTTGCTTGCTAGTGTTGATGGCCAACCAAATGAGCATGTGTTTTTACTTCTTTATGGCTTTGTTTAGGCTCATTTTTGTGACTTCTTAGACCTGCCATAACTCTTTTTTTGGCTTGTTTGATCATTGGTTGCATGCTTTATGCACTTGTAGTGTAAATCCTCTTTGCTAGCCTTGTTAGCCTTACAAAGTAGCATGCTCTTGTGGTTTGAATTAGCTTAGTTCAAACATGTTTTTGGTGTTATTTTGGCATGTTATAACTCTGATTTTGATTGGTGGACTCACCTCTTGCATGCTTTATACACTTGTAGTGTAATCCATGCTTACTAATCTAACATGCTTGATGTTTTGGCCAATCATGCTAGCTTATTTTGGCTATACTCCATACATGTTTTAGAATTATTTTGACATGCTTTAGGACTATTTTGAGCTGCCTTGGTCATATGACTCATGTTTTGTATAGCTATAATGCAAATGCCTTGACTAGTCTTGGGTTTTGAGGCCCCTACCATGCTATACTTGTGATGTTTGCATGCCTTGGCATCATTTGGCATGGAATTTCAAAGCTTATATCTTTGTCATATTCTCATGTTTATCACTCTTTAATTGTCTTTAAGGAGTTGGTTCTTTATGCCTTAAGTATGAGCCTATATGCATGCCATCTTGCCTAAGCTTTTGGGCCACCATATCAATGCATTTTTGGTGTTATTTTGCCATAATATAACTCTGATTTTTGTTGGTAAAGCCAACTCATGCTTGGTTTTGATAGGTGTAGTGTAACCTTCCTTATTGGCCTTGCATACTCCATGCTTCATGCCCTTTATGCTAGCTTGTTTTGGCCCTAGTCCATGCATGTTTTAGCCTTGATTTGACATGCTCTAGGACTGTTTTGAGGTGTCTTGGCCATATGGTTCATGTTTTGCATAGCTATAGTGCAAGTGCCTATGCTAGTTTCAAGCTTTGAGCCTTCTAGCATGCCATGCTTATGTTGTTTGAATGATTTGGTATCATTTCTTACTTGATTTCAGAGCTTATAGTGTTGTCACACTTCCACATTTATCACTCCTTGAGCACTTCTGAGAGTTGTGCTCTTGTGCCTAGTTGATGGACCATTGCATGAGCATGCATTTTCTAGCCTTTCATGCCATCTTTTAAGAGTGTTATGGCCACTGATTTGGGCATGATTGAGATCTGTCCACTTTTGGTTTAAGTCCATTGAGCATGTTGTTTCAATATTGTTATATTGTATCATGTTTGCATGCTTGAGTTGCATGACATTTGCATGCTTATGACATTCTTACTTGCATGTTGTTGCATGTTCATGATGTTTAGCATGTTGATTAGATAAAGTGTTGTTGCATTGCTTGGTGCATTGCATGTTGTTGCATGCTAGTTGCATTGCATGACATTGTAGCATGTTGTTGCATGCTTGTTCCATTGTATTGTTGTTGCATGCTTGAGTTGCATTACATGGTGCTTGCATGCTCATGTTGCATTACATTGTTTGCATGCCATTAGCTTTGTTAAGTTGTGCATGCATTGCATTGCGTTTGGTTTGGGTGTTAAGCCAAACGCGAGGAACGAGGGACGTTTCATACTTGAAGTGATGAAACGTGCCTCAATTCTCGGTCGCCGACTGTAGACACCCCATTTTTGACCGCCCTTAAGCCTTGGGCGTTACTGATGGTTTACTTGGTGGTAAAAGGTGTGCAGGGCAAAGGTTCAATTTCTTCGGCAAGGAGAGAGACAAATCTCAACTTCACACCCCATTTTGGACCAAAGCTATTTTGACTGGTTCTTAGACCTTAAAACCCTCTATTTCAAAACTTTTTTGAAATAAAGTTTCTACGATGATTCGAGGCTCGCATTTTGTCAAACGTTGTGCTTTTCGGTAAACCGAGCAAGGACAAAGTGGAAATGAATGAAAGAGAGATAAAATCTTTGAAAAATATTTCAAAACACCTTACTTAGGGGTTTGAAGTTGAAGAAAAGGGAAAAGGAGAGAAGAAACCAAGTTGGAGAAGAAGATAGGCAAGAAACGCTAAGAGAGGGACGAGCAGTCCTCGCTAAATCAAGATTATCTGTCTATACACTTGGAGTTAAGCTATGAGGCCACCACCGTTGGAAAGAAGACTTCCGGGGCTTCATTTTTCATTCAAGAATCTCTTAAATCCGAGTTCGGAGGGCGGAGATATGATTGGTTGAAGTTGGGCATCATCCCGGTTGGACCGAAACTGAGCATCCTTCACCAAAACAAGCATAACTTTTTGCACAGTTGGAATTTTGATGCAAGGCTGGTGCCATTGGAAATCTTACTTCCGGGGCTTCAATTTTGACATAAGAATGACCTGAAAAGGAGTTCATATGAAGAAGTTATGCCCGTTTGAAGTTGGACCTGCAGAGCAGATTTTTCCTGCCAACCGGCCAAAACAAATGGCCGACCGACCAAATAGATGGCCGACCGGCCAAATAGATGGCCGGCCGGCCAGAAAAGATGGCTGACCGACTAAGTTTGCTGGCCGATGACCTTCCGGAGTATTCTACAGATTGAATGGATGCCAACTGTGCCAGCTGGAATGCACAAACTCTGCTCCCCATGCACGTGTGTGGCTGTTTTGCACCCTTTGCACCCTTTTTGACCCTCTTTTTGCACCCTTTGCTCCAAGCTTCTTGAGGAAGCTTTGACCCCTTGTCTTGGCTTCCTCAAGAAGCTTGCACCTTTGCATTAGCTTCTCTTAGAAGCTTGGTTCCTTTGACCCTTTTGTATAGCTTCTTTGAGAAGCTTTACACCATTTCCATTGTCTATATAAAGAAGCCTCCTCCTCCATTGTTTTGGTTTAGAAAAAACCAGCCCTAATACATACATATCTGATATATATATCCTTTCTCTCTATATTTCCCTCTCTCTCCTCTTTTGTGTGTGTTTTGTGACCTAAAGGGTGATTTCTTCTTAGTTTTGCACTAAGACACACACCATTACACCATACTCCAACTTGGGAGGTCTTGAGGGTTTGTTCTTGAGGTTTTGAGGTGGTTTTGATCAGAAGAGGAGGGCTGCACTTGCTGTTCTTGAAGTGTTCTTCAAAGGTAACACTTTTGCTTTATTTTCCCCAATCTTGCATTAGCTTTTGACCTGTCTTGCATGCTGATTTAAGCTTTGTGTATAACTTGAAAAAGTCTTGTTTTTAGCTCCTTTTTAAGTTTGTTCAAGAACACTTTTGTGTTTAGGGTTGTCTACCCCCTCTTAGACCTTGTTTGGCCTCATTTTTGTGCATTTTTAGTGAGCTCCGGGACCACCTTGTTTGGGCCTCCTCACCACTGAAATCTTGAGGGATTTTAGTGGCGAGGATGGTGGTTTAAGGTCCTAAGAAGGAGAGGGCCATCCCCTCTCCTTGTTGTCTTGTTTGATGCCCTTTTTGGCCTTACAAAGGGGCCTATATTTGCACACTTCTTGAGCTCAGTTCAGGCATTTTTCAGTGGGTTTTAGGACCCCTATAGGCCATTTCCAGAGTTGGTTTGGCTTTGTTGAGTGTCCATCTTGTATGTGCTTAATAACCCCTTGTATAGCCCTCTAAAGGAGCTCATCATTTTTGCATGTGTTGGCTTCATTTCAGAAGTTATTTGGGCATATTTTCACATGTTTAGTTCACTGATTTTTGCTGGTTTGATAAGTTCTCACTTGCTTCATACACTTGCCATGTAAACCATGTTTACTAGTCAAATTTGCATGCTATTTTAATCCATCTTGCTAGCACTTTTTGGCCACACTTTGAACTAGAAATGTGCATATTTTGGGACTGCCTTGGTTCTGTCTTCATGCTTCATGATCAAAAAATGCATGCTTTGTATAGCTATAGGTCAATACATGTGCCTAGTTTTATGTTTCAGGATTCATCTCATGCATCGGGTGCCATGTTTCCATGCTTCGGGACTGTTTGGCATCATGATTTATTACTGAAGTTTGCATGTTTTCATACCATGTTCCATGCCTTGCCATGCTTTAGTAGAGTGGCATTTGATGCCTTAGGTTCGGTCCTCGGTTTGCGTGCACGTGTGCACGCATTTCGAATGTCTCATTTCCATCTAATGGCCACTGATTTTGGCATGCTTGCGAGCTATCCATGTTAGTTTAAGTCCATCATCGCATGTTATTGCATTCCATGTTTGCTTACATGTTTAGGTTGCGTGCCTAGTATACATTGCTCATTTGAATGTTCATGTTGCATACTTAGCCTCCATGCCTAGGTTGCATTTCATTGAGCATGCATCCCTTGCCTCTTGATCAATCATGATAGGGGTTGGGGCCCTTTGATGTGTTTTGTGCTTGCATTGCATTTGATATCGAAGTTGCACACTTGGCTTTTGGGCCATCATGCATTGAAATGCGTGATTGATGGCCCGAGGGTCGAGGGTCACACTCCCTTGAGTCCATTACATGATAGGGAGTGTGTCCGTGCATACATTTGCCTGAAAATTCCATGCCATACACTGCTTGCCCTCTGCTGCTGTCAATTGCAGGTTCTGCAGGAAGCTTTGGCCGGTCGGCTAAATACAGTGCCGACCGGCCAGGAATCTATGGCCGATAGATTAAAAGGTGGCCGGTGGTTCCTCTCTTTGGCCGGTGGTGTTTGTACTTGGCCGGTGGTATTCCCCAACATCCATAAAGCATACCCTTGGACTTTGGCAGTCCTCAGAGGAGTAGGGCAGTGTTAACAGAGGTAGCAGTGCTATGGCAGCGAGTTTCCGGGCGAGATGAATCGAGCATGCATCATTCCCGCATCCCGAGGCATGGCTGCGGCCACCTTCTTTCTGCATTTATTTTTGTTAAATAATTAAGGGTCTGTAATAATTAATTAGCTAGGATAGTTAATTCATTATTCGAATTGTATTATTCTTTTGGTCCCTCCGAGCGAGGACAAATCTGTAATAAGTGTGGGTGAGTGTGTGCATGTCTCCCAACCCCCACTTCTTTCTCCCTTTTACTTACCTACTTTGATGGTTAGTACTAGGTCATGTTTAATTTAGCATACCTCATGTTATGCATGCGTGCATCATTCATCAGTCTTGCATGCACCGGGCTCGGCGCATCATACTAACTGCATTTGTATTTCAATTCCGAAGTTGAATATATTTTAATTGCAGCATTTCATATGCCATCTCTAGGATAGCCGAGCCTACCGTAGTTGCATCTTGCATGCGTTGCATTAGCCATCTTAACATGAACTAGGATCATGCATATGATTACTAACTAGTTATTGTTTTGGCTTGGAGTACGAGGTAAGTATTTTATGCTTTAGCATACCGCATGCGTGTGAATGTTACCATAATAGCATAATTACCATGAGGCTAGCTGCTTATGTGATATAACTGCTTGAATGCCTGTGGATGGAGGTTGAATTACCTAAATTGGAATAAATGCATCGAAACTGTAAGTTTTAAGCCCACTTGAGGGTGGCAAAATTGGCATTTTAACCTACTTGCGAGTAGTAAATCATTTCCAAAACAAACATGAAATGTTTTGTTCCAATTTGGGCGATTTGGTCTATACTTGTTTGCTGTGCGCACAACATAGTAATTCTAGGCTAATAACCGGAATAAGAACGCGTAATGTTTTCAAAACAAGATATCACGGTTAGTAGAGGCCGGTCTTCGGACCGGGTGAAAGGGGGTGCTCATAGCTGACCTTCCCCGATCGTACCCAAGTTCCCGAGCCGAGGCAACTTTGGTGATGACGGACACGTGGCCTTTGGCACCGAGTCAGGGTTTCCTAAATTCCCTCAAAATAAAATATTTAGGTGGCGACTCTGTATCTGGCAAAGCAGTCCATGTTTGGCACTTCTTTCAAAAAAAAAAAAATCTGTTTTTCTCAAAACGATTTGCCAGATTTGGACTCTTTGGTTCAGATTACGAACCGTGACACAAATCGAGTCCGAACTGTAGCGGGGTCCCTCGCGGGCTTGTTACACCGACCCTCTTGATCAAGCATGATAGAGGTTAAGGCATTTATGTGTTTTTGTGCATTCATCAGGCATTGATTTGTGCAACTCGTCCTCTTTCGCCATCATGCATCGAAATGCATGATTGATGGCTTGATAGCCGAGCACTACACACCTTTGAGCCTTAGACATGATAAAGGGTGTAGTTGCACACACATTTTCTTGCAAATACATTGCCATGCCTCTGTTTGTGCTCTGTTGTAGCAAAAAGGAGAGTTTGCAGGAAGACATGGCCGATCGGCTATCTAGTGTGCCGATCGGCTATCAATAATTGGCTGATAGCCTCAAAATTGGTCGATGACCGTTATCCTTTGGCCGAAGGCCATACCTCTCGGCTGATGACCTCTCAGCATGTCCATGAGGTGGATCAGAAATGTTTTGGAGATTGGCACAATTTTCAGAAGTCTAAAACAGTGCAAACAGAGGCAACATGAGGCATGGTAGCGGATTTCCGAGCGAGGCGATCAAGCATGCATCTTCGAACTCTTAGAACTAAGCTGAGGCTTTGTAATTTGTAATTAACTTTACATGATTAGTAAGCTTTTGAATTTGTAATTAAACTAGTTAATTTGTTAATTAGTTAACGTATTGTAATAATTAGCTTAGTGTTAGCTAGTTATTCAATTTGATTATGTAATAATTAGTCTAATTAGATAATTGGACTAGTTGCTTAGCTTAGCATAGCTAGCTTAGTGTACTCATTTGGACCCTCCGTCGAGAGGGCGAATTTTGTCATAAGTGTGTGTGAGTGTGTGAATGTCTTCCAACCCCCATTTCTTTCTCCCTTTTACTTATTTGCTTTCAGTGGTTAGTTTTAGGACATATTTCAATTAGCATCCTTATGCTTCGCATGTTTGCATTCATTCATCTGTTTTGCATGCACCAGGCTCGGCGCATCATACAAACTGCATTGTATTTCAATTCCAATTTGAATACATGTTATCTAATTGCATTCACATGACATCTTAGAATAGCCGAGCCTATCTTAGTTGCATTTTGCATGTGTTGCATTAGGCATTGTTAACATAGCTAGGATCATGCATTGATTACTAACTAGCTTTTGTTTTGGCTCGGAGTACTAGGTAAGCTTTTATGTTTTAGCATCTTGCATGAGTGTGAGTGTTGCCATGATAGCATGCTTGCCATGAGGCTAACTGCTTAAGTGTTTAATTGCATGACTGCCTGTGGATGAAGGTTGGATTGCTTGAATTGGAACAATTCATCTAAATGCAAGCTTTAAGCCCACTTGAGGTGGCAAAATCATGTTTTCTAAGCCCACTCAAGGGTGGCAAATCCACGTCTTAGCCTACTTGCCAGTAGCACCTTCAAACCATTTTCAAACAAACAAACATGAGATGTTTTGTTCCAACTTAGGCGATCTAGTCTATACTTGTATGCTGTGCTCATCACATAGTAATTCTAGCTAATAACCGGAAAAAACACATGTGTTTTCAAAAATAAAATATCATGCTAGTAAAGGCCAATCCTTTGATCGGGCGAGCGAGGGTGCTCATTGCATGACCTTCCCCTCTCGTACCCAAGTTCCCAAGCCGAGGCAACTTTGGTGATAACGGACACATGGCCTTAGGTACGAGTCAGGGTTTCCTAAATTTCCGAAAACAAAAATATTTAGGTGGCGACTCTGTATTTGGCAAAGCAGTCCATGTTTAGCACTTCTTTATAAAAATCAGTTTTCCAAAACAATTTGCCGGATTTGGACTTTTTGGTGATTTATCAGTCTTGCATTGCACTTTGCGAGATTAGATTCAGAACCGTGACATTGAGTCCGAACTGTAGTAGCTAATGAACAAAACGAATTTCGCGCCTTCGCACGTAGAGCCGGGACGTTCGGGCCATCTACAGTTTCTGGCGACTCTGCTGGGGATTTAGAGAACTTGACTCGAACTCATGATATCTTGTTTTGTTTACACTTATGTGTCTCTTTGCATTGCATTTGCATTGGTGTGCCTAGGACACTGTGTTTGCCATCTGCTATTCCTGAACGATTTGCCGGAGGCTTGCTTGGAAAAGCGTGCCATAAGGCTAACCGGTTGTGGGCTCTACCACGATAGGAACACAAACCTCGGTTGTTACTGAGGCATCCTTTTTGACCATTCGACCTAGTGCATATTGGAATCCATAGTGACCATTCCAAATAAGGATAGGTTGCTTACCCGATTGTAGGTTGTTTAAAACCGCTGTGTGCATAGCAAAACCCTAGCTCCTGACAAAATAAGATAGGGAAACCTTACCCCACCATAGGGGTGTTTTGGCTCTTACTTACTCGATACGTGCTATCAGAGTGTCTCTCTACAGGTTGTATGTATCAGTTTCAAGTCTGAGTATTGGCCTGAGGGTATTAGTTTACAGGCAGAATGTTGGGCAAAATTCTGTAGGGGGGCACAATCATTCAGTTGTGCTCATATCTGTTTTGGTGAAATCAAGCTAAGATGCTGCTTGTTTTCTTTCTTTCAAGTTAGTCTTGGAACCATAGCTTCAGAAGGCTCTAATATCCCCCGAGTACACCGGACTTGTGTTAATAGACTTTGTCAGGTCAGAGATTCAGTTCAAGGGCAACCAGTGTTACCTTCGCCGAAGGCAAGGCAAAGAAAGGCCGGTCAGGGCTCATGTAACAACCCTCATCACTGTTTACCGATAAACTACTGATTACTGTTAAATTGAGACTGATTATGACTGATAACTGAATTGATTAAAGTACTGAATTCACTGACTGAAGCCTGAAATTGATTGATTGACTGTATCTGTTTAAATGCATTGTCTATCTGTTAATTGTTAAATTATCTGTTCATGTCTTTGTGTTTAAACTACTAACTGAAGGCCTTATCGACGGTCGAATCTGAAATTGATTGATGTTCTGTGTTAATTAGATTTTATATGATTTTATGGTATATTTAATTGAAAACTGATTTGGTATGATTAAATTAGATTAAAATAAGCTAAATCGCATAATTGGCCTTATTTACCAAACTAACCCTTAGTGGACCACTATACCAAACATTGAGAGACTCAATCTTGCATTACACAAAACATTTCCTCAGCCATATTTGAGAGCTCAACCGACCAAGAGAGAGAGAAAGTGAGAGATTGAGTTCAACGTGTTGATTTGCTTGGTAATTGGAAGAAATTGTAGGAGATTTGCTTTCTTGAGCCTCTAGACTTGTATTTGAGGACCTAGGTAAGGAATTCAACCCTTCATTGTTGTCTTTAAGTTGATTCTTGCATGATTCATGTCAAATTGTAGAGCTAAGGCATGATTTGGTTCTAGCATGTTGAATTGAAGCTCATTCCATGCATACATGTGTATATTGAAGAGTTTTGAGGTTATAGTTCATGATTCCTCACATGTATGTCCACATTTTGAGAGTAGACCATGATTTCATCTTGTTTTGCAAAGAATTGGCTCACTAGAGCATGTTTTGAAGCTTTAAAATGATTTGAGCTCATGCATGTCATGTTTGTAGCATGTTCATGAAAATTGGTTTGAAGTTGAGTTTGAACCAAACACCCTTGGGCTTTGATTTCTCAAATTGAGCTTTGAATCTTGTTGTTCTATGTGTTTACAAATGTTTTCCAGAAAATTAGCCCAAGAGGATCGAATTTAGTGCATTTAAACTTGGTTTTTGGCTTGGAGGTGCAATCTGGATTTTCCAGATTTTGCACCCCGCTCGAGCGGGAATTCGAGCATCCAGTACTTTGCACTGTTTTACAGTCCGCTCGAGCGTGGTATTGTGCGCTCGAGCGGGATCATGTGTCTCACGCTCGAGCGGGCGTCGAGTGTCCGTCGAGTGGAGATTTCACCCATCTAGTACTTTTTGGTCCGCTCGAGCGGGGGAGTTGACGCTCGAGCGGAGACCTTTGTTGCATGTCTGCTCGAGTGGGGAACCTGCGCTCGAGCGAGAATCTGTTTTTCTGAAAATTCTGAAAATGTTTTCTGAGTGCATCTTTGCATCCTCATTTCACCCTAGGCATTCTTAGGCCTAGTTTAAGGCATCTTAATGAGGATATTGATGTAGAACACACCGAGGCAATTAGGGATTAAGTTATTATCTTTCCTAACTGTATAGCTTAGTGTGTGTTCGATCTGTTAACTGTGTAGGGTTGGCTTCTGAGGAGACGCTCTAGCTTACTGTAGCCCAGGACTCTGTGAGTAACAACTGTGTAAAGATATGTTCAAAAATGATTATCTTCTGAACAATTGAACTGAACTGTTTTCTGAACTGCTACTGCTAACTAAATGAATGTATGTCCTATATTCTGAACTGTATTGTGGCATCCTTAGCAACTACTGTTACTGACTGTTACTGTTACAGAGATCTCTGTCAGTTCCCTTGTTGGAATCACTACTGTTTACTGATTGATGGCCATCAATGACTGTTCGGTCTTTTTAGACCTACTGTTTACTGTACTGCTATGCTAATGGATGTACCACATATGACTGTTTACTGTACTGAACAACTGAAATACTGATTGAAACAACTGTTTTCATTACTGTAAGGACATTCATTCTAAACCCCTTTACGCTTTATGTTATTCACTGGGCTTTAGCTCACTGCTCATATATATATGTAGGTGTACAGGCACCAGACCGCGGCTAGGGGCGTCGGGGTAAACTCCAGTTTTGTCAAGCCAACTACTGTGCCTCACTGCGAGGTTCCGAACCTGCCAAGCTATGGCTTAGGGGTGTTTTTATTTCCCCCATCTGTCCCCGTAACTGTTTTGTAATGACTGTATAGACTATTACTGTACTATTAATAGGGATTTGGTCCCTGTTCTGAATGACTGTAAATATTGTGCATACTGTTCTATACTGTATATATATATGTATGAAAAGTCTTTTTGCATACAAACTGTCACAGCTCATTGGACATTGTTTATTTACTGTATTGGCTTCCGACATGCCCCTGTACTCTGTTTTACTGTCTTACTGTTAAGCAGGCCTTCGGTAATCTCGGATTACTGGCCGGTTACGATGCTAAACCCATATGGGCGGGTTTGGGTCGTGACAGCTCACCGGTTCAACAGATCCGATAGTCACCAGTCAGATCACCTCTGTTCAACTCAGCAGACTCGTGATGACACAACGTTCAGAAGAAGTTGTGGCTGTGATAGCAGCGTTAAATCAGGGAACCGCTATGCAGGATGAGACCAGTGCTGAAACGCAATGCCCATCTAGGGCATCTACTTCACATCCAGCTTCGGGACCCCAGCCGAACTTTGACCCACTTCTGCCAGCTGAAGATTCGCACGGTTCGAATCCCCGAGAATGGTTGGCTAAAGCTCGAGTCTTCAGACCCCTGGTGCAGCCTAATGAGAGGCTTTATTCCCTTGATGCTAATGATTTCGATCCAACCGCAGTGAAAATTGCAAACCTTGAGAAGTAATTCAAAAAGGCACAGGGCCTTAACTCCATTCCCAACATTGAGGATGGGTACACCGAGTCTGCCGTACGGCTCCCAGACAGATTCAAAATGCCATATATTGACCGTTTTGACGGGTCTGGAGATCCTATGGTACATATCCGGCTTTTCTTGGATATCCTGAAGCCGATGGGTCTGACTAAGCCACAGAAACTCTCTCTGTATGGAAGAACCCTGTCAGGTGTAGCAGCCGCTTGGTATGCCAAATTGGAGAATACGGTGAAACAGAACTGGGAAGAATTGGCTAAGGCCTTTGTTGATCAGTATTCTTACAATACCCAAGTTGAAATGACCACTCAAGAGCTAGAAGCCACCAACCAGAATCCTACAGAGCCTTTTGTGGAATTTGTTGCGAGGTGGAGAGCAAAGACAACACAGATGACAGACCGCCCTTCTGAGAGGGATCAAGTGCCGATAGTGGTGCGAAACCTCGAGCATGATATGTTGCAAAAGGTGATAGTCGCTCCACTATTCACTTTCAAAAGTTTGCATGAACTGAGGGTTCAGGTCGAGAATACGTTCAACAGTGGGATTATTCCCAGAACAAGTGAACCGATAAGGAGGGTTTTTGTAGGAAGTACCAATGCTGGTAGTAGCATGTAGACACCCCATTTTTGACTGACCTTAAGACTCAGACGCCATCGATTGAGCACTCAGTGATTGTGCATGTTGTGCTCATTCTGAGGTTTCGGAGTTTTGGCTGAGAGTCTTGCCTCTGGACCTCAGAACTCTTTGTGCTTTGGCTCGGTTGCGGACCGAACCCTGTTTCTCTTCCCTAGAGGGAGGGAGTGGTCTGTAGACCACCTCTTTGTGGTCGTAGACCACTTTTCCTCGCTTGGAGACTAGTTTCCGATTTTTCAGAGTCTTCGGCCGTGCGCCTTGTCTCGGGACTGCTTAACGTTCTCCGTTTGGCTTGGTTTTTGAACCACACCTTGTTGCCTCTGCCTAAAGGGACACTGTGGTCCGGGAGACCACTTTTGTGGTCGTAGACCACCTTTGATGCCCGTAGACTAGTTTTCGAGGCTTCTGGCTGCGCGCCTTGCCTCCCGAACTTTCGTCTTGCATCCGTTTTGGTTTGTTTTTGGTACAAACCTTGTTTTCCTTGTTTGGAAGGTGGTACAAGGGTGGGAGACCAGCTTCTCTCCCCGCAAACCACTTTCCTTCCTGCCAGCCAGTTTTCTGGTCTGACAACTGGTCTTCCTGGTCTTTGGACCATCAAAAGTGGTCGGCCACCACACTATTTGCTTGTTTTCATGCTGCTGACCTTCTCCCACCATGGCCGACCAGTTTCATTTTTGGGAGACCACTTATAGTGGTCGGCCGACCACTTAAAATAGCTGGCCGACCACTTCAAGTGAGTGGTCGGCTGCTTTTTGTCACCTTTTTGGAGATATTTTCTTCCAGTTGGCACAGCTGGAAGGCACTGAAACCATCATCCATACACGTGTATGGAGGGATGGCCTTGGACCTTAAGCTTGCTCAAGAAGCTTACACTTTTGTTCTCTATATAAGAGAACCTCCTCCTCCCTCCTCTAGGTTCAGAAAAATTACCTTGAGAGATATAGATACACCCTTGTATCTATCTTGCCCTTTACTTCATTTCTGTGCTTCAAAAGTGTAGTTTTATCATACTTTAACACACAAACACACACTCAAACACCATCCTTTGGTTGCTGAGGTGCTTAGGAGCTGGTTTTGGTGTTCTTGGACTGGTTTGAGCTCAAAGAAGTTGCTGGAGTTGCAGCTTTAAAGGTGGTCTTCAAGGGTGAGTTTTTAACCTTTTAAACCCCCATTTTTGCTTAAGCTTTTAGCCCTACTTGCATGCTGTTTTAGGATTGACTTTAAAATACAAAAATTTCTATTTTTCAGTCCTTGTGAAGTTTGTTTAAGGTCACTTTTGCATTGGGGGTGGTCCACCCCCTCTTAGGCATTGTTAGGCCTTGTTTTGAGCCATCCCTTTTGGCTCTTGTTCTAGCCTTTGTATGACCTTTCTACCACTGAAATCCAGAGGATTTTCAGTGGTGGAAAGGTGGTTTTGAGGTCCCTAATAGGAGAGGGTCATCCCCTCTCCTTGTGTTTTGTATACTTGCTTCATATGCCTCATGTTTGAGCATGTTTGTTAAGCTTGTGTTGGCTTGTTCTTAGCATGTATTTGGGGTTATTTCAGCATGCCTCAGATCTGTTTTGACTTGGTTTGGTCATTCCATGCATGCCCTATACACTTGTAGTGTAAATCTTACAAACTAGCTTTGTGTGCCTCATGTTTGAGCATGTCTTTCTACCTTGTTTTGGGGCCATCTCAGTAGGTTTTTGGTGTTGTTTTAACATGCCTTAGATCTTTTTTGGGTTAGTTTAGTTGGCTCTTGCATGCCTTATACACTTGTAGTGTAAATTTCATAAACTAATCTTGTATGCTTCATGAAGTAGCATGTCTTTCTAGCTTATGTTGAGTCTATTTCAGCATGTTTTTAGTGATGTTCTACCATTTCATACCTCTGTTAAGGTTTGGTTTGGTTGGCACTTGCATGCTCCATGCACTTGTAGTGCAATCCCATGATTTAGCCTAACATACATCATGCTTTAACATGTCATTCTAACATGCTTTTGGCTTAACTCTAAGAAGCTTTTGTCCATGTTTTACCATGCTCTAGCTCTGATTTGTATTGTCTTGGTCATGCATGCCATGCTTTGTATAGCTATTGTGCATTTTAGCTTGTTAGCTTTGTGTATCAAGTCCACTAGCATGCATTGCTTGACCTATTTGAATGATTTGGCATCATTTGTTATGTGATTTCAGTCCATGTTTCATGGTCATACACTCACATCTTTCACTTATTCAATGCGTTGGAGGGTTGGTCCTTTATGCCTTTAACATGAGTCATTGTGTATGCCTTCATGCCTAAGCTTGCATGCTATCATTTCAGTGTGTTTTTAGGGTTATTTTGCCATGATATAACTCTGATTTTTGTTGGCGAAGCCATCTCATGCTTGGTCCTAATAGGTGTATTGTAATCCACCTTATTTGCCTTGCATTCATCATGCCTTATGCCCTTCATGCTAGCTTATTTTAGCTTTGGTCCTTGCATGTTTTAGACTCATTTTGACATGTTCTAGGACTGTTTTGGGTTGCCTTAGTCATATGCTTCATGTTTTGCATAGTTGTAGTACAAATGCATATGCTAGCTTCAAGCTTTGGGTACCATAGCATGCTTCATTTGTGTTGTGTACATGATTTGACATCATTTACCATGTCATTTCAGAGCATATAGGACTGCCATGTTCCCACTTCATTCACTCTTTAAGTGCCTTTGAGTGTTGAGCATTGTGCCTTGTTTGTAGCCTAGTCTGTATGCCATCTTGCCTAGGCCTTTGAGCCCTCATCTCAGCATGTTTTGGTCCTTGTTTTGACCAATTTCAACTCTGTCCATGATTGGTTCAATCATTTGTGCCATGTATTGCATGCCCCTTGTGTAGTCCCTTTAATGGCTTTGTGCCTTAGGCCCTCTTGCATGCTTTACTTGTGTTGTTTGAATGATTTGGCATCATTTCACACTTGGTTTCAGAGCCTATAGTGTTGTTACACTTCTATGTTTATCGCTTCTTCATCATGCTTGAGAGTTGTGTTCTTAGACCTAGTTGATAGACCATCGCATTGGGCATGCATGCCTTGCATTTTGTGCCTTTGTTTTGGGTGTTATGGCCACTGATTTAGGCACGGCTGAGGTATGTCCATTTTGGTTTAAGTCCATTTAGCATGTTTGTTTGCATCATGTTGTTGCATGCTTATGTTGCCTTGCATGTCATTAGCTTTGTTAAGTTGATCATGTCGCATTGCATTGAGTATGCTATGTTATTCTTTGCATTGTGTATGCCACATAGTTGCATTGTGTTTTGCATGCCTTGCATTCCATGTTTACATGCTTAAGTTGCATTACATGTTTGCATGCTTTTGTTGCATTGTTGTTTGGATTAAGTGTTAATCCGAGCACGAGAAATGAGGGACGTTTCATACTTGAAGTGATGAAACGTGCCTCAATTCTCGGTCGCCGATGCTCTTGATCATACATGATAGAGTTCTAGGCTTTATGTGTTTATGTGTGCATTCATTTTACATTGAATTGCGCAACTTGACTTCTCGGCCATCATGCATCGAGATGCGTAATTGGTGGCCCGAGGGTCGAGAACCACACTCCCTTGAGCTCATGAAATGATAGGGAGGGTGGTTGTGCACACATATCTTGCAAATACATTGTCATGCCCTTTCTTGCTCTCTGTTGCAGAAAACTGGAGTTTGGCAGCAACAACTGGTCAGCCAGCCAGAAAAACTAGCTGGCCGACCACTTTTTCTGGTTCACAGCAAAGATAGGTGGTCGGCCATGGCTGGTGACACCCCTAGGTGGTCGGCCACCCTCCCACAGGTTCCCATGGTGGAGTTTAAGCTTTCTGTAGCTTGGTGCAAGGTTCTGAGAACAATTGAAAACAGAGGCAAGTTGGGGCATCGCATTGGATTTCCGAACGAGGCAACCAGACATGCATGCACTCTTCTCCCTCTGAAGCTCCTGTTTTACTGCTTTACTTAGCTAATTTGCTTAGCTAGTTCATGCTTTGGTTTTGTAATTAAGTAGTTAATGCGTTTAGCTGCTTATTTGTTTTGTAATAGCTTAATTAGTTAGCTAGTTTTGTTGTGTAATAATTAGTTTAATTAGCCTAGATTAGCTAGTTAGCTTCTAATTCGGACCCTCCGTCGAGAGGGCCAATTATTGTAATAAGCGTGTGTGTGTGTGATGCATGTCTTCCAATCCCCATTTCTTTCTCCCTTTTACTTAACTGCTTACGATGGTTAGTTTTAAGGCATATTTTGTTTAGCATACCTTATGCTCGCATGCGTGCATTATTTATCTGTCTTGCATGCACCGGGCTCGGCGCATCATACAAACTGCATTGTATTTCAATACATTTACTTGAATACGTGTTTAACAGCATGTTATCAAGTTGCATTTCACATGCCATATTAGAATAGATGAGCCTATCTGAGTTGCATTTTCGCATGTGTTGCATTAGCCATCTTAACATGAACTAGGATCATGCATGATTTCTAACTAGTTCTTTATTTTGGCTCGGAGTACACTGTGAGTGTTTACGCTTTAGCATACTACATGTGTGTTAATGTTGCCATGAAAGCATGCTTTCCATGAGGCTAACTGCTTATTTGACATAACTACCTGAATGCCTGTGGGTGAAGGTTGGATTGCTTGAATTGGAACAATTCATTGAAATCCTCAATTTAGCCTACTTGCGAGTAGCAAACTTCAAATCATTTTCAAACAAACAAACATGCGATGTTTTGTTCCAAATTAGGCGATCTAGTCTATACTTGTATGCTGTGCGCATTACGTAGTAAGATTAGCTAATTAACCGGAATAAGAGCACATGTGTTTTCAAAAACAAAATATCATGCTTAGTACAGGCCGATCTTTGATCGGGCGAGCGGGGGTGCTCATTGTATGACCTTCCCCTCTCGTACCCAAGTTCCTGAGCCGAGGCAACTTTGGTGATGATGGACACGTGGCCTTAGGCACGAGCCAGGGTTTCCTAAATTCCCCCAAAATAAAATATTTAGGTGGCGACTCTATATCTGGCAAAGCAGTCCATGTTTGGCACTTTTTTATAAAAATCAGTTTTCCAAAACGATTTGCCGGATTTGGACTCTTTGATGATTTATCGGTCTTACATCGCACATTGTAAGATTAGATTCAGAACCGTGACATGAGTCCGAACTTGTAGTAGCTAGAGAGCAAATGAATTCGCGCCTTCGCGCGTGGAGCATTGGGAGTTCTCGGGGCGGTCTACATAGCACTATTCCCAAACCCATTGAGATCAATACAGTCGCCACAGCCGACCCTTTTGCCAATCCAAGCCTACAAACAGCTGGCCCGACCCGAGCTTAGGGTAGAACTTTCACCCCTCTCTATATGAGCCTAACCAATGCACTAAAAGTCTTGATGGAAAGAGGGCATCTTAAACCCCTTGATCCTCAACCTTTGCCTGACCCACTGTCTGCCAGACATAACCCCTCCAAATACTGTGTGTATCATCAACAACGCGGTCATGGCACTGATCGTTGCTACCGCCTTCGTCATGAGGTCCAGAATCTCATCGACAACCGGACGATAGCTCCACCTCCAGACCCCAATGACCAAATATCTCCTGCTACCTCAATCTAATCCACCCCGGCCCATCTACCCAAGCCTAATGTGTTTATCCCAGAGAGCCTGGACTTATGCATGATGGGTGCATCTGAACCCCAATTATCTCAAACCCGTGAGCCCACTACTTCTGAGCTAATGAGAATGATTAAAGATCTTCAGAGAACTGTGGCAGATTTAGCCTTTGGAATTTTGGCTCCATCGTCGACTACATCACAGGCTAGAATCTTTAATCCAAAAGGTTCCTCGATCTTGGGGCAAGCTGCAACTGAAAAAGGGCCAACCTGAAGCCATCTCAGATCTGGGTGTTGGCGTGTCGACAACAACTAGCAACCCGATCCTTTGATAAGGTGGAGGCAAGTGGTAAGAACAAGGTAGGGGCAAGCATTGGTCCCCATGAACACCTTCAGTGGGCTATTAAGGCTTTGAAAGCCGAAGGGCTGAACAAACAGCAAGTACTCGTAGTTGTTGCAAAAACTGTGGATGACACTTTCGCCACTCAAGTTGGGGGCAGTTTGAATCAAGGGGCAAGCCGGGAGAAGGGTCGTTATACCAGAAACGTTCCTTTCAACTCTAATCCTGCACTCAGAAGAGATCAGCAAACCCAGTCGGCGCCTATCAATCCCTTTGCTGGTGCATCCAGTAAAAATCCACAAACCTCGAAGTACCCACCCCAAGGCCAGAGGGTCTTCCATGCCCTCTATATGCCTTTGTCCAAAGCTTTCTAAATCCTCGTAGGACAAGGCCATCTGAAGCCCCAGGAGTCGCGTCCATTACCGAATAAACTTCCTCTCTCCCATTATCCGGCCAAGTACTGTGCCTTCCATCAACAAACTGGTCATGGCACTGACATGTGTTTTCGTCTTCGCCACGAAATATAAGATCTGATTGATAACAAGGTCATCGTCGCGCCGGGTCCTGCAAAGTCTATCGGCACTGGATCAGTGAACTTGGGGGATAATGTGATGTGATCGGGGGGATGAACCACCTGTGGATGGCACCCAGTTTACTCCGGATGTGGCGTATGGCATGAACTGTTTTGAGCATTTTGCGAATGCTATTTATTTTACTTCCTGACTTGGGTATTAAGTCAGTTTTGTCGTGTTGTTTTGAGTCAGTCTTTTTGTACTGAGTCAGTTGAGTCTGTCTTGTTGTGTTGAGTCAGTCCTGTTTTGTTAGAGTCGGGTGATTTCGGGGGTGTTACCTCGGGCATCACTTGCTTATTTTGTGTTTGTCTTTTACACTTTTTTGAGTCTGTTTCTGCCATGGGGCCAGTTGCACCAAAAGATTTGAATGAAACAGCAGTGATTTTCACACTTTTGAGTTTGTTTTTGCCTTGAAGCCGGTTGTGCCAGAAGATTCGAATGAAATAACAATGCTTTTCACTTACTTTTCTGTGCCTTGAAATCATTGCATTGACTTGTGTTTTTCAAAACTTTTTCTAACACTGTGGTGAAAACAAAGAGGGAGGAATTCCTCTAGATTTGCAAAATTTGATCAAATGAGAGAAAGAGAGGCATGCTAAGCCCTTAATGAATGAGACCATGCTTGTTAGTGTGAGTACTGAGAAGGATCCTGGCTTGATCCAGATTGGTTCTGCATTGTCTTCAGCGCGAGCTACTAGTCGCTTTCTTAAAAGATTTCAAAAAATGTTTTGTGTGGTCCTGCGAAGACATGTGTAGAATCGCTCTTGAGATTATGCAGCATAGGATCACTCTCGGCCTCGAGACTCGTCCCCTTTTGCTTTCAAACCTTGAACTTGGATTCAGAATGTTCAATGGTCAACCACAATAGGAGGCCCGTCAGGCCAGATTTGAAGCAGTCCTTGAACTATAGGCAAGAAAGTCAGATCAAGAAGGTCAGACGTCATCAAAGGAAGCTTACAAAGCTGAATCAGGCAAAGCTGAATCAGAAATAGCCCTTGAACTAGGGGCAAAAATGTCAGATGTGCTCAAAGATTCAAAAGATGGGTCATTCTGCAAACCAATGAAGACTGGCAAGAAAGCCAAATCCCAGAAGGGAGGAAAGAATAAAGTTTTTGCTGAAGGACAACCAAGTTCCTATCCACAACACTAGGGGCAACTTCAGCCCCTATTGGATGGACTTCTACGTCATCAGCAAACAGCAGTCATTCTCCTGGATTCAGATGGCTTTGAGATCTCAAACCGATCAACATGGACAAAGCTACACTTTTACCCTTGAGAGGTTCGCTGAGCCGAAAACCCAGAAGGGCGACCCAGGCAAAAGTTAGAGCAAGAAAAAGAAGAAAAATGAAAAGAAAAGCAAAAAGGACAAAAAAGAAATGAAGAAAAAGAAATGAAAATTTCTGAAAAGAAATGAACAAAGAAAAGAAGAAATGAAAAGAATTGAAAAGAAAAGAAAAACATAGCTCGCATGGATGAAAACCCGGAAGGGCGGCCTTGGCAAAAGTTAGAGCGCAAAAGGAGAGGTTAATACCCGAGTGTACCTTAACCCGGAACTACGTCAAGCTTGATTCCCATTTTTGGGATACGTAGGCAACTTCATTCTGAAGTCCAGCCATAAACACTTCCAAATTGACTGTGTCCATGTAATGGTTCTGATCATCCTTGTCTTCTCTGTATCCAAGAGTTCGGTTGTGATCTTCACTATGAGAACTGGTTACAGTGCGCTGTGGTGCCATTCAGACAAGGACAACTTTCCGTTGCTGTGCGATGCCATTTAGACAAGGGGCAATTTTCCTTTGTTTTGGATCTGAGGTTGTGCATCTCGAGAGTAGATTTCGTGCTCGTTGAGCAGTGGCCATTTGCAAAAATAGTTATTGAGAATTTTTAATGAAGCTGACTAATTTTCTCGAAAATTATTCCATTTTCCAAAACTGGACCATTTCGTGGACCCAAAAAAGAAAATTTTCAGTGCTCACGACCTGACTTGCATGATTTCAAATCAGAAAAGTTGAACAAGTATGTTAATCTAACTCTCATATTGGTCAAAAATGTTTTTAGTATAAAGCCAAAACAAAAAATAGTCAAAATGATGAACTAGGGGCACAGTTGAGTCAGGTGTTCTGTCTTTTCCCCATTATCAACATACTTGCCAGAAAGGGCACTCTACCTACCAGAAAAGGGCACAACTGAAGCTAACAACAAAGAGCTGAAAGCTCTCTCATCCTCCAAGCAGCGAGGTATCAAGCTAAGTGTGAAGCACGAATTGGAACGGATCAAGATATTCCACTCCCTCATCTGGACAGGTCTGATCACATCCGAGCTAGCCAAGCGCATCGTCAACCGATGTCAATTGTTGATCTGCTGCACATCTTGTCGCATCACAACCCCTCTGTGGGAAAGTTCACTGTTGTGAGCAGAAAAAGGAGAATGTAGTCGAATACTTGGGGCAAGAGCCCACAACTTCCTGTGTATCCATCAACCACCCAGGGGAGGGATAAAAAATCAGAGAGATTGAAGAATAGAGAGATATGCGATGAGAGAAAAAGTGAGGAAAGGGTTTTTCAGAGAAAAAGAGCCTGAGGGCCGAGTGATGTGAGAAACACAAATCAAAAAAGGTGGGAAACAATACCCGGAGAAGCTGTGGGCTCCCCGTGAACTGAGAAGTCTCCCACTAGTGGTACACATTCGAATGTTGTGTGTGTGTGTTTTGTTTGTCTTGATTCTTGTTTTGAGTCGTTTCGAATATCAATAGATGTGTTTAGGTTGTTTTACCTTTGTTTTTCTTTATTGAGTCGTGGTATGCTGTGTTCAGTCGTAGGCTCAATACCTGGTTAAGAACTTATTTCTCGATTTCAAAAAATAAATCGTTTTGTGCTAAGAGTGCTGTGCCATTCTCCACATATGTACAAAACAGGATCCTTTCTTTCATGAACTGCAGGGTTCAACCCAGGTCATGTCAGAACAGTAGAACAAGGACCTATCTGAAGCTATTTAGGTTCCGGACTGCAAAGCAAAAGAAAAGAGGGAAAATGTGGAGCATCTTAGCATGTTTCAACTTCAGCAAATTTCGAGACTGCATTCCAGGTGCACCTTCTCAGGCCTCGCCATTTCTCTGGAGTATGAGTGTATCTCGACCCCAAGCTTAAGCCTGCTTCAAGTCAGAATGGCAATTAAAGCAGCAGCAGATGTTATCTCTTGCCAATATGAACAGGGTTTGCCCTTTTTGAGCTGAGTGTGTTGCAAAGTCCTCTAAGAGGTAAATCAGAGGCACCAGAATACATGTTTGATGCCCCTCTATTGCATAGAATGTGCACTTTCATATACACTTCTGTTGCATGCGTGCCACGCATCGTTATGATTCATGCATAGAATATGCTTGCTTTCAATCATGCATAGAATATGCTTTCGATGTTGCATAGAATATGCTTGTCTCATGCATAGAATATGCTTTCAATACTTGCATAGAAAATGCTCGTATCTTTTGCATAGAAAATGCACTCTTCCATACTTGCATAGAAAATGTTCGGGCGTTCAACTTTCTATTCACATCTGCCGCAGCATCACGGGGATAATCAGCTCAGGTTTTGCGGTGACCTTTACCCTGATTTCTATGATCCAGACCACGGTCTGATTCTCTTATGCGCGGTCACTTGGACGGTTTGTCTCATGTCTGACCATGTGGACTTTTCTAGCCATCCTTTTGTCCGTTGCCACCGGATTCGTCTTCGCAGTGGCCGCGGTCGCATCATCCTCTAGTCAGATGTGCTCGTTGATGGGCTGCATCAATAGTTCCATGGAAGTTGGTTGGTTCATCGTGAGCGAGTCCCTCAGTCTATGTCCGACCGGGAGACTGCGCTTGTATTGGGTGATTGCCAAGTTGGTCAGGCAATCAAGGATCTCGTTGAAAGTTTCCCAATATTTGGCGTTGTATGCTTTGAGGGAGTCGTCCGGCTCCATCTTGACACTCAGATAGTGGTCAACCTCCTTTAGCGTTTTGGTATTGGTTTTTAATCGGGTCACAAATGCTTCCACCAACTGCTGCCACCTTTCGATGCTTTCCTCCGGTAGCCTCTCAAACCACTTCAAACCCAACTCGCCCAAACTTGACGGGAAAATAAGGCATATGAGAGTGTTGTTACGCCTGTATCTAGCCATAACCTGCCGGAAGTGGCTTACGTGCATGTACGGATCGGTTTTTCAGTCATAGAGCGTAAACTTGGGCTGGTGAAAGCCTGTAGGGAGCGGTGTGGTCTCTATCTTAAGAGAGAAGGGGGTGGCGCTCAGCCTTGCCAAATCTTTGTCCAAAGGGACATGTACAACTGGACAGGGTGGCGGCATTACGACTTCTTCACTGGCGCGACCTCCGTAGGATAACCGCTGCAGCGCCGGCACCCTTTGTGCCTTCCCTCGGCGCACTCGCTCTTTCAAGACGTCCCTCAAGTCCTCCAAACGAGAAGATTAGGAATATCTCGACGTCGTCGGCGGACATGAGAGATGGTAACTACTGTCTTGTGCGCAAGACTTCTCTGCTGACCGGTCAGAGTCTCTAGCCCCATAACTTCTGGTGATGGAGAGAGAGGGCATGTGCCGCTGGTTCTGGCTGCCTGAGCGATGGGGTTGGGTGCGCTCACTGTGGTTACCCACTCCAACAACACCCTTCCCTTTGACCTGCCGCTTTAATGTCTCCATCTTTGCCACCATCCTTCGAATGATGGCGTCTTGATCCCTCAACTTATGCTCTAGGCGCTAAGCGTGTGACTCTCTTCACCACCGGTGCCTATCAAGGCTTTGCGAGTGGTCAGTGCTCGTTGTGCGCTTGTCTCGTGCATCTCTTGGGTGCTCTCCAGGAGAGGTCTCCAAACCAGCCATGGTAGGGATGGCGGGAAGACCATCTCTTCTCCAAATAGACTTCGGAGTGATGTTGTCGATGGCAGACAGCGAAATGTCGTCGTTGTTCACCATGAAGGATGATCGGACGAGCTTGGAGGACACGGTTGTCTGTCAAAGTATTTCCACAGACGGCGCCAATTGTATGGGGAGGAAATATTCGTCGTTGTCCGTACTCCTCGTGTCCAAGCTGAACTTTACTCCGATCGACCTGAGAACACAATGATGGTGAGCTACCCGACGGTGTACTGTCAGAAAACCCTCCGACAGTCAAGTCAGCACACAGGGAGAGAGAAAAAATAAAGGAGGCAAAGTGGTAGGTGAGTCATGATCATAAGATGTTTTACACCTGAGTATGGGGGTGCAACGCCGTTTATATACCTTCTGCGCGTGCCTCTGCATCCATTCACCTTTGGATGCGTGGACCTGCTCTCTTCTCCCATTTTTCTACGTGTCAGCGCAAATACAGCTAAACACCACCTAACAAAACCGCGAAACAGTTCTGGCGCAAACGGATAGCACGGTTTCTCGCCATCACACTGTGACCACATCACGACCGTGATATTCGTCCGGTTTAACTGGAGGATCCCGCTACGGCTTAGCCGACCTTCTTAGTTTTGACCTAGATATGGCCTAGTCGGACTGATCTGTGGAAGACAACACTAGTCTAACTCGGCGAAGAGAATATGATTAACCGGGCTAACGATCTAAGGCTGCTTCAACTGGACCGGACCGAGGCCCTGACCGAGCGCGCCCAGTAGCCGTATGAACCTAGCTCGGTCACTGCGCTTGGCCCAGCTTTCCTCGGTCCAGACTAGCTTGGCCTAGTGTCAATTCATGAAATCTCCCTCTCAGTACGTGTTCTCACTTTTGTTATCAAAAAAAAAACTTATCCTTGTTCATGTTTGCTATCCACTATAGCCTAAAATTTGAGTAATGCAAGACAAATACAAATATATATATATATATAATTAAAATAAAATAATATAACAAGATTTAATTTTATTATTTAAAATAAAATACTCATAAAAATAATTGGTATTTAAAATTTAAAAAATAAAAACACTAATTAAAAGCTATAATACCATCTTTTATAGGACTGACATGATGAGTCTTAAAGCATCTCCAACGATTCACCAATTTTTTCACCAAATCTAAGTAAAAAAAAGACAAGTTCTTCAATCTGATATGAGCGGCTCCAACAGTTGCACTGTAGCTTGCATTAAAAGGCTGGGGACGTCCAGTGGGACAACTAGCCGGTCGACCGGTGAAAGCACTAAAAAAAATTTTTCCCCTCCATTTCTGTTTCCCAATTCGTTTCCCATTTCTTTTTCCCTTCATTAAATATTTTCCATTTTTTGTTGCCTCCAATAATGATTTCCTTCCAAGAACTCATATAAACACATTAATCCATGTACCATATACTAGACAAGAGGTACGTTATATCTAGAAGGCACCATAACTGAAAGCAAAGCACAGTGCATATCTCAAATTCTTACTTATTCACTTCATTTTCATCCTCTTCTTCTTCTTCATCCTCTGATAGTGAGTCTAATGATGAAAAAATGATCACATTTTTGGGGGTTTATGAGATAAATAATGCTAGTATGATTCAGATTCTGCAATCAACTGATCGATCAAAGAAAAGAGGTAATTCTGTTTTAGGACATAAGTACATACGTCGCAATAAATAGAAGGGTCATGAGATTTGTTCACTAATTATTTTGCGGCAAATCCAGTTTATTCACCTGCAACATTTCAGATACGTTTTCGAATGTGTCATCCTCTATATCTACTAATTTTGAATGGTATTGAAGCACACGATCCATATTTTGTTCAAAAACAAGATGCAGCTCATATTCTTGGATTGTCTCCCCTACAAAAGATGACTTCAGCAATGAGAATATTGTCATATGGAGTGGCAGCAGATGCAATTGATGATTATATACGTATTGGGAAAAGCACTGCAATTCAAAGTTTGCAACACTTTTGTAATTCAATACTTGAAATCTTTGGACTAGAATACTTGACATCTCCAACATCAACTGATATTGCTAGATTACTTGCTATTGGGGAGGTTCGTGGGTTTCCGGGTATGTTAGGAAGTTTAGATTGCATGCATTGGGAGTGAAAAAATTGTCCAAAAGCATGGCAAGGTCAATACATAGGCCATCAGAAAAAGCCAACCATCATTCTTGAAGCAAGAGCTTCTTATGACTTGTGGATTTGGCATGCATTTTTTGGAATGCATAGATCACACAATGACTTGAATGTGTTGGATCGATCACTCTTGTTTTCTGATCTTGCCCAAGGTAAAGCTCCCACTGTCCATTACACTATTAATGGACACAGTTATAATATGGGTTATTACCTTGCTGATGGTATATACCCTCAATGGGCAACACTAGTTCAAACAATCTCTTCTCCCCAAGGAGCAAAGAAGCAACATTTTGCAATGATGCAAGAGTCAGCAAGAAAGGATGTAAATCGGGCATTCGAAGTACTCCAATCCCGATTTGCAATTATAGGTGGTGCCATACGTTTTTGGGATCCGAAAATGCTTGGGAACATAATGAAGAATTGCATTATATTTATTACATAATATGATTGTCGAAGATGAGAGAGATGAGCATCTTGATTTCGATTATGATACTTCATCAACCAACTCACTAGTAGAACTTTCTTGTAATACTAACAATGACTTCCAATCATTTCTCTCTCGTCATTTAGGTGTTAGAGATAAAAATGCATATCATGCCCTCCGCAATGATTTAATAGAATATATGTGGCATCTTCACAATGAAAACTAAATTCACTACATGGACGCGAACATGTACTTTTGGTTATTTTTTTGAATGGGAGGTCATTACGCAAGGAAAGTTGTCAGTGTTTGTTTGTTATTAGTGCTCTTCATAATTTTGCCAATTCTTAAAGTTGATTATCCAAATACTTGACAAGTTCTGTTTTGATGTTGTGTTATAATAATCCAATCCATAAATTTGACAATTCATAAATGTTGTGTGCTGATTATCCAATTCATAATTTACTGATGTTGTGTTCTTATATATATCCACATATATTAAATTACAAAAGAATTTTAGTTTTGATTACCATGTCTTAATTAGTTACAAAAGAATTACCAAAGAATTTGCAAATATATATTCAAAAGAATTATAAAAAATTTACAAAAGAATAAATGTACTATTCAAATATATATTACAAATCAATAACAAATAACAACTGATAATTCAAGACCTCATGAAACACCTCTGTACAACATAAATTTGAAAATTCATTTATTAAATACCTCATTAATTTGACAATTCAATACCTCTTCACAATCCAAATTTGACAATTTAATACCTTATATCAGAAGTGGCACATGAGTTGTAGGTTTGGTGAACGCCTCATGACACACACACCACCATCCAACTACTTCATTTAAGCAATTTACCCATCTCATTACTTCCCTCCACCACCTATCTCATTTATTGACCCTCTATATACACTCAATATTGGACATAAATGGCTATACAAAATCTGCTCCACAAACCGTAGGCCAAAGCAGCAGAAACCAAGATCAGCAAGCCAAATTCTGCTCCCAAAACACTCTATATTCACTCTATATACATTCAATATTGGAAGTGTGCATTGAAAGAATCAGCAAGGCAAAGCAACAGAAACAGTAAGCCAAAGAGCAACACAAACCGAATAGAAAGTGTAATCCGTAACAGGTGGGTCAATCGACCCTGCTTTTTTTTTCTTTTTCTTTTTTTCAATGTGTAGTTCCTTATCTGTTGCACTTTTGCACATCACACTTCACACCATTTGAGCTCCTCACACTAAATTTATTAACCTTTGTAATTCACCATTGATATTTAACACATTTCCAATAAAATTTAACAGATATTCACATCATGCCTAGAACAAAAAGAGCAAGACCAGAACATGGTGAAAGCTCCAACCCTCCACCATGCCAACAACAACAACAACAGCCTAAAATTTTAACTTATTCTACTATTGATTTTTTCAGTTACAGTCATGAACAAGCCTTTGAAAGCTTCTCCAGCCGACCTATTGTAATCGGGAAAAGGGTTAATCTTCCACCTCAATATGATCCACTGTTAGTTAGCAAACTTGAGGCAATGGGGTGGGTAAATTAAATTAATTTATCACAAAAGGTATATCCACATCTTGTGTCTTTATTTTATGTTCACTTGAGAGGTACTAATGAAGAAGATGAAAACTTTACTCTTCTATCTTATGTGAAAGGTAAGGGTATTCGGTTTGATATCCCCACTTTATCACGAATTATTGGAGTTAAGGAAGGGGGTATGCATATCCATTTTCAGAGTAAGTCTGACCTACTTGATATTGTTGATAATATCAGTGAAGTATATACTACTATTTGTGAGAACAGATTTACCGGGAGTAATTTACAAGCAAAACATCCGATACCCCACATTCGGATTCTCTATCTGTGGATAGTAGAAAATGTCACTTCGAAAAAAGGACATTTTGATGATGTCCCATATTTTAATGCTTATGCTTATGCTTATTTGCTATACTGTTTTGAAGTTGGCCAGAAATTGGATTTGTGCTACTTTTTAGGGCTCTGCTCACTAAAATTTTCAAACATTTTAAGATCTGCCTTGTAGGTGAAGCAAAGACTAAAATCTCTTCAGACATTTCGGAGTACACACTGACCCGTGCTAGTGGAGTTGAAAATTTAATGGGAAGTCTTAATGCACATGTCCCACCAGATGATGCTCCAGAAGACCCTCATGACAATGCAATGCCATCAACTAAACAACCTCAATATTGGACTGATTTTTTGGCCATGGAAGAAGAACAACATAATTAGCGCGTTCAATGGGAACAACAAACGGCTAATCAAGTCAGTGCATTGGGTACCCAATTCAATGCATTTGTCACTGCTCAGAACTCATTAATTCAACAATTTAGTGAGTTCTGTTTGGACACTGAAAGACGTCATGAAGTAGCAAGCAATCGCATGGATCAAATTGAGCATCGCGTAAATGACACTACTTCCCTCCACCACCACCGGACAATGACTTTTGATGTGTTTGGATGAGAGATTGGATGAGAAGAAAAATTATGTGATTTTTGTTTGTTCTCACAATGTACTATTACATGAAGTATTTTCATTGTTTTGTTTTTTTGGAACAACTTTTTATATTTTGTTGGGACATTTTGCTTTATGAATGTAATGGTTCTCCCTTTTAGAACATATTGGACAATTTTATTTACTGGTGGTAATGTAAACATGAGTATGTTAAAAATATTTGTGAGCATGTTTTTTTTTTTAAAAAAAGTATACAAAATTGATAGATATTTGAACCATGAATCACACTTTTAAAAAGTACGTTCATGTAAAATTTAAATTTGACAATCTCTGTACAAAAAATTTAATTTGTGACCATGTTTTGTGTGTTGCTATCACTTTTATTTTCAAAGTTGATTTGGAGTAAGTGTGTTTGTATTACTGTTTTAGTTTTTAAATAATAAAATCAATACAAATAATTCCAATACAACCCACCATCAACATATATATAATTCCAATACAGAAATAGATTAAAATAGAATAAAATGCAATACAAAAATAGATTAAAATGCAAGAAATTGTTGATCAAAATAAGTAGTGCAATACAGAAACTGTCAAGGAAATCAATTTGTTGATCGAAATAAGATTTGTCATTGAAGCTCTTCATAGTACGCCCTTTGT
This sequence comes from Camellia japonica, assembly GCA_030407325.1. Classification (NCBI taxonomy): domain Eukaryota; kingdom Viridiplantae; phylum Streptophyta; class Magnoliopsida; order Ericales; family Theaceae; genus Camellia; species Camellia japonica. The sequence continues at coordinate 171,717,085 of JAPPVO010000016.1, forward strand.
ATAAGATTTAAATTTGTCATGTCCATTGACATTATTTTATGATCTTCATTTCATTGTTCTCTTTCATTCATCATAGATAAGATTTTAAGTTGTTCCTCTCTATCCTCGGCCTTTCTTCGACGCTCTGCAACCTTCTGTTCACAGTCTATTGCCTTTTGTTCATCTCGCTCAATATTTCTAGCGGAGATAGTTGATAATACTTCAACAATTTTAGATTGGTTGGCAGCCATTTCATCAAATCTAACATCGTGAGTTGTTTGATTCTTCAACTTCTCTTTCACAGCCTTAGCACCAATTGGTCGTGTTGATGTATTAGTCGGTTGTTGGTCCCCTGCCATATTGTAGTTGGGTTGAAAAGCCTCATCTTCAGATGGTGGATTCGCACATAGATATGCATGTTGCGTGGTTTTTTTTTGGTTGTGTTCTAAATTCATCCCACTTACAACTTTAGCGCAAAATATCTCAACTTGTATCAAATGTAAAGTGTTTTTCCTGTATTGCATGACACATCCGCTTCACTTCAATGATCTACAAAATGAAAATTAAAAACATATTGATAACAAGTATACATTACAAAGGAAAATTGATATTTAATAACAAAAATAAAAATTACCATGTTTGCCTCAGTTGTTCCACTTTGTTGCCTTAATTGAATTTTCTCAAGAAAACCATAGAATTTATTCATTGTCTTTTGCATGATAGACCAACGGTGAGACAAAGGAATACGATTTCGATTTGATTCACCGCTCAATTGTTAATTAAAATAAATGACTACTTGTTCCCAAAATATTGCCATGGTCTGACTATTACCAATAATGGGATCTTGAGAGACTGTCAACCAAGATCTACATAAAGTTTTATCTTCTATAATTGTGAACGCTTTACCACGAGAAACACGAGAAGTTTCTGAAATAAAATTAATATCAGTGTTTTGTTCTGAAGTTTGTGATTCCTCAAACATTTCAAAATATTCCATAGTTTGAAGAAAATTCAGTAGGATACAACATCCAACTTAGACAATGAAATAAATTGTAATGATATACACTGACGCTAAGAAATATATAATATACACTGAAGCTCACAAAGAAAATAGAAATTCTAATGATATAGTGAAGTTAAAAGATTGGTATATTTTATAGATCACAGCAACGGTAAGTTTGTCAAATACTCTGTAATACCAACGGTGACTTATTGTTGCAGGTGCAAAACGGCTATATTTGATACAATTTAAATTTATATACCATGCAACTTTTCCATGTTGCATTTTGATAGAAATTTAAATCTATATCAACCTTGAATTTATTGTTAGTGCCACAAAAACAACTTAATTGTGAAGCAGTTCGCAGGCCAACCAACTGTTAAAGCACTACATAGCAGCTTTGCATTTTTTGTAAGCAACGGACGACCGGTGGAACAACCGGCCGGACATCTGGCCAGTTGTCTGGTGGGACCCACCTCCAATGTAAACTCACAGTATTTTGGTGAAATCTAATCCAGCTCCTCATTTTGGTGAAAGTTTTGGCTCGTTCTCAATTTGATATCATTTTGGTGAAACCGTTGGAGAGATAAAAGTGGTCCTTTTTCATCAAATTTAATTCTTGTGATCAATCTGATTCACCGTTGGAGATGGTTATTAAACTAATGTAGTGAACCATGTGTTATTATTTTTCAAAAACCATATACTAGAGTCTACTCCTATGTTGGTATAAACATGTCATTTTTTTTTTTTAATTTTGAAAATATTAACAATTTAACAAGAGCAATTGTAATTGTCTTAAAAGTTTCATAACACACACTAAATTGTGCAATTATATGTACCTCCACAAGAAGCAAGTGAAAAGCATATCTTGACCGCCAATAGATAGCTCTATCCAATTAGGGTTATAATCTTTCGTTATTTTTTTGATAACCAAATATGTAGACCAACTTACATATACGATTAATTTCGAGACTCTAAAGTTAACGATTAGGCAATCATCTCTTGCTTGTGTATCACACAATTCAAAATGAGACAGAAGAAGTGGGAAGCAATTGGAAAGGCATGTGCTCTATGGCCTATATCTCTTACGCTGTGTTTGGTTGGAGATTTGAGAAGGAATTTAAAAAAATAAAAGCAAAAAGTATGTAAAATTATGTAAAATATAAGAATATTTTATTCACATTTCACCTATCTTTTTTCTTTTCCTTTTAAAATCCTCCAACCAAACACATCGTTAGTATTTCCATCACTATACGTAGTAGTAGCAATTCGCTAACCATTTCATTTTCAGAAAAATTACCAAGACGACGTTGCTCCCAGAAATTACCAGAGCGTGGGCCTAATCATTGGCGTCACCGACCTCATCGGCAACAGCTTGGCCGAAATCCTCCTTTCCCCGACACCCCCGGCGGCCCATGGAAGTTTTATGGGGTTGTCCCTCTTTTACAAAGCTCAAAGTCATGAAATGACATGAGTGGATGTCAAAACCCGAAGACGACCCATTTTGACAAGGCCGTAAGACTTGGGCAAACAAACAAAATGCAAATGCAGTTGGTTGAACCCGAGGGTTGCTTATGTATCCCTTTGTAAGGAATCAAATCAGTGTAATTCAGGGAAAAGATGCAAATTATATACAATGTAACGACATAATGCAAGTGATATACCATGTAACGAAATAATCAAACCACAAGCAGTGCAAAACAGATGCAAATCAAACTACATTTTATATAGAAAAGAAGTGGGCACAGCCAAATGACGCCTAACAAAGGCTAAGTTCCTATATCCACAATAACGCAGCATGGATGCTTACACATAACAGAACCATGTTTTAACGTGAAAGGGGCGTGAGCACATGCAAAACTATGTTTTTCGCAGAAAGAGTACAAGTAATTGGGTGGTATGATATAAGTGAGGAATGATCTACTAGGGAAAGATAATGATCCTAAATGTTGAATGCAACAAGACAAAGTGCGATGCAATGGATGCAGTGAATAAAGGTGCAGACCAAACCACATCTTACCTAGAAAGGGTATGGGCACAAAACAGACCACGTCTAACACAGAAAAGGTGTTGACACCCTCAATACTGGCCTCAGCGCAACATGGGTACTTACACATGACAGAACCATATTTTAACGAGGGAAAGGTATGAGCCTATGCCAGACTAAGCTTAACATGGAAAAGATATAGGCGATAAAATAGTATGATGTAATGAATGTAATAGATAATGTAGTTGTAGACGTGCCCGAATGTCACGGCTCTGGCGCGAAATCCGGTTTGTTCATTAGCTACTACAGTTCGGACTCAATGTCACGGTTCTAAATCTAATCTCGCAAAGTGCAATGCAAGACCGATAAATCACTAAAGAGTCCAAATCCGGCAAATCATTTTGAAAAACTGATTTTATTAAAGAAATGCCAAACATGGACTGCTTTGCCAAATATAGAGTCGCCACCTAAATATTTTATTTTGGGAAATTTAGGAAACCCTGACTCGTGCCTAAGGCCACGTGTCCGTCATCACCAAAATTGCCTCGGCTCGGGAACTTGGGTGCGAGAGGGGAAGGTCATGCAATGAGCACCCCTGCTCGCCCGATCAAAGATCGGCCTTTACTAACATGATATATTGTTTTTGAAAACACATGCGTTCTTATTCCGGTTATTAGCTAGCTTTACTATGTGATGCACACAACACACAAGTATAGACTAGATCGCCTAAGTTGGAACAAAACATCTCATGTTTGTTTGAAAATGGGTTGAAGGTGCTACTCACAAGTAGGCTAAGACGTGGATTTTGCCACCCTCGAGTGGGCTTAGAAAAACATGATTTTGCCACCCTCAAGTGGGCTTAAAACTCGCATTTCGATGAATTGTTCCAATTCAAGTAATCCAACCTTCACCCACAGGCATTCAGGCAGTTATATCATTTAAGCAAATAGCCTCATGGCAAGCATGCTATCATGGCAACACTCACACTCATGCAAGGATGCTAAAGCATAAACACTTATAATGTACTCCGAGCCAAAACAACAACTAGTTAGTAATCAATGCATGATCCTAGCTATGTTAAGATGCCTAATGCAACACATGCAAAAATGCAACTAGAAATAGGCTCGGCTATTCTAAAATGGCATATGAGATGCAACTTGATAATCATGTATTCAAGTAGGAATTGAAACACAATGCAGTTAGTATGATGCGCTAAGCCCGGTGCATGCAAGACAGATGGATGTATGCAAACATGCAAACATAAGAAATGCTAATTGAAATATGACCTAGAACTAACCATCGTAAGCGGTTAAGTAAAAGGGAGAAAGACGTGGGGTTGGAAGACATTCACACACTCACGCACACTTATTACAAAATTTGCCCTCTCGACGGAGGGTCCGAATGAATAATACAAGCTAGTTACTCTAAGCTATTCTAACTAATCTAATAATCTAATTAGACTAATTATTACATAACCAAATTGGGAATTAGCTAACACTAAGCTAATTAAGAATTTACAACAATGAATTAAATTAGCTAACACATTAACTAATTAATTACAAATTAACTAACTATACAAAGCAGTTAAAACGGCCTCGAGAAGAGGGGCATATTCTGAACCACCCCATGGACACTTTGAGAGGCCATCGGCCAAAAGGTATGGTCATCGGCCAAGTGATAAGGGTCATCGACCAAATATGAGGATATCGGCCAAACATTGTTAGCCGATCGGCACACCAGATAGCCAATCGGCCATCTCTTCCTGCAAACTGTTCCTTTTGCTACAGCAGAGTACAAACAGAGGCATGGCAATACATTTGCAAGAAAATGTTGTACAACTACACCCCTTATCATGTTTGAAGCTCAAAGGAGTGTAGTGCCCGACTCTCGAGCCATCAATCACGCATTTCGATACATGAATGCCAAAGAGGCCGAGTTGCACAAATCAATACACATGAAATGCACAAAAACACATAAATGCCTTGAACTTTATCATGTTTGATCAAGAGTGTCAGCGACCGAGAATTGAGGCACGTTTCATCACTTCAAGTATGAAACGTCCCTCGTTTCTCGTGTTGGGCTTAACACCCAAACCAAACACAATGCAATGCATGCAACATGGAGATGCTATGCAATGCAACATAAGCATGCCAAATGCAATGTAACAAGCATGCAAAATGCAATGCAACCTAAACATGCAAACATGCAATGTACCAAGTATGCAACAAAATGCAATGCAACCTAAACATGCAAACATGCAATGTACCAAGTATGCAACAAAATGCAATGCAACCTAAACATGCAAACATGCAATGTACCAAGTATGCAAGCACTATGCAATGCAACTAGCATGCAACATGTAAAGATGGACTTAAACCAAAATGGACAGACCTCAATCATGCCCAAATCAGTGGCCAAAATGCTATGAAATGATGGCATGAAACACAAGACAAGCATGCATGCCAATTAGTCTACAAACAAAGCATGACGGCACCAGCTCTCAAGCATGAGCAATGAGTGAAAAGCATGGATGTATGACAGTACTATAGGCCTTAAAATCATGTATGGAATGGTGCCAAACCACTCCAACAAGACAAGCATAGCATGCAAGAAAGCTCAAAGCTTAAGGCTAGCCGAGGAACTTACACCATGGCTATGCAAAACATGAAGCAAATGGCCTAAGCAAACCAAAATAGTCCTAAAGCATACCAAAGTGAGTCTAAAACATGCATGGACCAAAGCCAAAACAAGTCAACATGAAAGGCATAAGGCATGATGCAAGTAAGGCCAACAAAGGGGATTGCACTACACCTATCAAAACCAAACATGGCATGACTTTGACAACAAAAATTAGAGATGCATCATGGTAAAACAAGACCAAAAATACATTGAAATGGTAGCCCAAAGGCCTAAGCATAAAGGCATGCACAATGACCTACTCTTAAGGCATAAAAACACCAACTCTTCAAAGCATTGAAAGAATGACAAAGGCAAGTGTATGACCATGAAACATGCACTGAGATATCATTTCAAATGATGCCAAATCATGATAATAGTCTAAGCAATGCATGCTAGTGGACTTGATACACAAAGCTAACAAGCTAGATTGAACCATGGCTATACAAAACAATGCATACATGATCAAGACAACACAAATCAGAGCTCAAGCATGGTAAAACCTGAGGGAAAGCTTCTTTGAGTTGAGCCAAAACATGCAAGAATGATGGTCCAAACATAAGATGCATGTTGTGCAAGATTGCTCTACAAGTATGTGAAGCATGCAAGATGCTATCAAACTAACTTAAAACAGAGTTGAAGCATGCTAAAATAACACCAAAAAGTTGCTGAAATGGAACCAAAACATGCTAAGCAAACATGCTACTGTTATGAGCCATTTATACTAGCATACAAGACATAAGGAGAGGGGATGACCCCCTCCTATTTGGGACCTCAAAACCATCTTTCCACCACTGAAAATCCTCTGGATTTCAGTGGTGAGAAAGCCCAAACAAGGTGGTCCCAATAGCTTAAAAGGATGGTTCAAAACAAGGCCAAACAAGGCCTAAGAGGGGTAGACTACCCCCAACACAAAAGTGACCTCAAACAAACATCACAAGCATGAAAAATCAAAACTTTTTATAGTAGAAAGTTAAGCTTAAATCAGCATGCAAATAGGTCCAAAAGCTTAAGCCAAAATAGGGGATTAAAATGTTAGTTTCTCACCCTTGAAAAACACCTTCAAGAACACAACTCTAACAGCTTTTCTGAGTTCAAACCAACCCCAAAACCCTAAAACGAACTCCTCAGTACCTCAGCAACAAAAGGATGGTGTTCTAGTAGGTGTTTGTGTGCAATAGTATGAAGATTTTACACTTTTGAGCACAAACAAGGGTAAATATGGAGAGAGAGAGAGGAAATATAGAGAGAGAGATATATATAACTTCTATATCAAATTCTCATAACCTCTGGAAAGGGAGAGGGGCCTCCCTTCTTATAGAATTTCAATTCTCAAGCTTGTTGAACAAGCTTGAGTCTTGATGCAATCCCTCCATACACGTGTATGGAGGATAAGAATTGTGCTCACCAGCTGTCACAACTGGCACAAAAATATCTGCAAAAGCAGGTGGAAAGGTCTCGGCCAGAAAATATGGCCGATCGACCATGAAGAGTGCCGATCGGCCAACACTTATGGCTGATGGCACAAAGCCTTAGCCGATGGGTTGCAGGGATGGCCAACAAGCCACCCTCTTCCCTCAAAAGCAAAAACACAAGTCCTTGGTCCACAACCAAGCACAAAACAGACAAGTTGAGAGATCCTAAGGCAAGGCGCGTGGCCGAGACCTTCGGGAACTCAAAACAAACATAAGCGTGGATGATCATCGAGTGTTCAAACGATGACGTCCAAGTCTTGAGGACGGTCAAAAATAGGGTGTCTACAGTAGTAGATAAATAGGGTGACATACTCCAACCACGCTGGAATCGCGAGAGGAGGAAGAACAAATCCCAAACACGCTAAAATCGTGTGAGGAATGGAACACTCAAACCACGCTGAAATCGTGAGAAGAGGTCTTACCGCTCAGGGTCGCGTTCCTACACACCCTAAGATACACTCCAAACACGCTGAAATCGTACGAGGAAGGGAACACTCTAACCACGCTGAAATCGTAAGAACAAGTCCTGCCGCTCAGGGTCGTGTTCCTACGTCCTGAGATAAATTCCAAACACACTGAAATTGTGTAAGAAATGGAACACTCAAACCACGCTGAAATCGTGAGAAGAGGTCTAGAAAAAACCACTCAGGGTCGCGTTCTTGCATACCCTGAGATACACTCCAAACACGCTAAAATCATGTGAGGAATGGAACACTCTAACCACACTAAAATCGTGGGAAGAGGTCCTGAAAATCCGATCAAGGTCGCGTTCCATGCGTCCTGAGAAAAGTCTCAAGGGACAATGATCCTAAACGCTGCTCAGCGTAAAAGGATAAATGATACAAAATAATGCAAGATGCAAATAAATGATAGGCACAGTATTTAGCGGCGTCATATCTTGGTGGAAGAGGATTTCGGAGGGGTCGGGGTTCTAGGAGCTCTAGGTGCCCTTTTTCTAGCAGCGTTTTCAAGGCTTGAGAAAGACTCATGTAAAAATGATGGAAATCTCAAGCTTGGGGCCGAATTGAAGTGGTTGGTTTTTGGCTATTATCAGTAAAATGGTTTTTGATGGAAGTGGTGACAGTGTTTACTTCTGAGCATTTCGTAGTTGTGTTACCACTGGTCGTAGCATTGGAACCACAACAACATTCTTTTGTATAGGCTCATTGCCTTCCACAATGATCCCTTGTCTGATGGCATCCTCGATTTGAACCTTAATTTCATGGAGGTCCTTCAAGTTGAATAGTAGGAGGACTATCATTTTCTGTAATAACCTTTCATGCAAATTTCTAACAACGAAAAGGACTTGCTCTTTCTCTGGAGGTCTATTTGCCATCATAGCTGTCTTTGTCCTCCATCAAGTAACAAAGTCTGAGAAGCCCTCATTCGATTCTTGACACGTTACCTCAAGATCGCGAGTTGTGACCTCGATCTGCGTGTTATAAGAATATTGGGCAACGAAGGATTCGGTCAACTCCTGCCAGCTCTGTTTCACAAAGTCCTCCAATTTAGCATACCAGATGGCAACTATTCCAGACATGGTTCGGCCGAATAGTGTCAACTTCTGAACTCGATTCAAACCCATTGGTCTCAAGATGTCAGAAAACAGGAGCAGGATGCACCATTGGATCTCCAAAGCCATCGAAATGGTCAATATGCGGCATCTTGAACCGCTCTGGCAAAGTGACTGCAGATTCAATGTAACCATCCTCTATATCTGGACTGGAGTTGACCCCCTGTGCCTTTTTGAATAGCTTTTCCAGCTTGTTTATTTTGAGCGTGGTTAGGTCAACCTCGAATTTAAACAGTGCCTCCGTTTGACAAACCGGAGCTCTAGAGAGTTGTGCTACTGGAATGGGTTCTGTCTGGATGGGGATAACCGGAACACCTTCGATTTGTGGATCCTGAGCCGTAGCAGCATTAACAGCGGTGCCTGGAATAGGAGTAGCCACATTAGGTACATGAGAAGCAGAAGCCACAGCCGGCTACTGTTGTCGTTGCTGCAACCTATTAGTGACCTCAGTTTGTCAGGTAATATTTTGTTGGAGCGAATCTACTATTTGCTGAAGACGGATCAATTAATCCTCTAGATTTGTCGGAGGCTGAGCCATGATAAGAGTAGATGCCCGAGATAAGCTAAACAAAAGTGACCTAATTGGTGAATATCGGAACAGTGGAACTAGTGAACCCCGTCTGACCCTTCTTCGCCTTAACACTGGCGGTAGTAGAGCAAACACTGGCTACCTCTGAACTAAATTTCCTACCTGACGAAGTCTATCGGCACGAATCCAGAGTACCTGGGGGATATCAAAGCCTTCTGAAGTTATGGTTCCAAGACTACCTAGCAAAAGAGAAAACAGACAACACCTCAGCCCAATTTCACTAAAACAGATATGATCACAACTGAGTGACTATACTCCCCACTTAATTCTGTCCCGAAATAGATACCAACTGTACCACTGATATGAGCATTCCTGTACAGTTTCAATGTAAAACACATACCAGTTAAAGAGAGCCAAAACACCCCTATGAGAATGGGAGGGTTACCCTGTCCTAGTTTTTGTGATGAACTAGGGTTTCACTACTTCAACCAAGCGATTTCACGCAATCCTGCATACAGGTGAGCATCTTGTCCTAAGTTAGAACAATCACTATAACTTTACTATATGCAACTAGGCCAAATGGTCAAAGAGGGTATCTCAGCAAAACTACCTAATATACCTCTCACACATAACACCAAGAAGTGAAAGGAGGATCAAACGATACAGCGGTAGTCCAGATCCAAGGGTTATGTTCCCAACATGAAAGAGCCCACGATCGGTCAGCCTTTTGGCAAGCTTTTGGGCAAGCCTCCAGCAAACCATCCAGGAATAACAAATGGCAAACACAGTGATTTAAGTGCACCAATGCAAATGCAAATGTAAAGAACATATAAGTGTAGATAAAATTTCACATCATGAAGTCCAAGTCAAGTTCTCTAAATTTCCCTAGCAAAGTCGCCAGAAATTGTAGCTTGCTTTTCGTGCTCCTTTCGGATACGATAACCCTACAGTTCGGACTCACATGGTTCTGAATCTGATCTCACAAGTGCAATGTGAAATAGATAAACACAAAAGAGTCCAAGTACAGCAAATCTTTTGGAAAATCAGTTTTGAATCACAATGCCAAAAATGGACTGCTTTGCCAGATACAGAGTCGCCACCTAAATGTTTTTTGGGAAATTTAAAAAACTCGAGACTCGTTCCAAAAGCCACTTATCCATCATCACCAAAGTGTCTCGGCTCGGGAACTTAGGTACGAGAGGAGAAGGTCGTGAATTGAGCACCCCACTCACCCGATCAAAGATCGGCCTCTACTAATCATGATGTGATTCTTATTTACATTATATGCTCTTATTCTGGTTATTAGACTAACATTACTATATGTTGCACGCAAGTATAGACTAATTTGTAAAAATTGGAACACTTTGATTTCATGTTTGTTTGAAAAGTGTTTCGAATATGTACCACTTGAAAAAGTGATCTCATATGCACATTTGATCAAATTATCCCAATTTAAGCAATTAGCCTTCATCCACAAGCATTCAAGAGTTATATCAATTAAGCACTTAGTCTCATGATAATCGTGCTCGACATGGCAACAATCACACTCACGCAGTATGCTAAAGCAAATAAAAGCTTATCCCAATTCCCAAGGCGAGCCAAAAGAGAAACTAGTTAGAAAAATACATGATCCTAACTAATGAAAGATGCCTAATGCAACACGTGCAAAAATGAAATTAATAGGCTCGGCCACTAATTATGACATGTGAATCAATTTGATAGCATGTGGTTTAAACACGTATTCAATGAAGTAATAAACGACAATGCTTGTTAGAATGATAAGTCGAGCCTTGATTCATGCAAGACAAATGGATGCAAACATAGGAAATGCTAAAAGAAACATGATGTTCTAAACTACCCATCATAAGCAAGTAAATAAAAGGGAGAAAGACGTAGGATTGGAAGACATACACGATATTACATGTTTGCGCTCATGCAAGAGGGTCCGAATAAATAAATTAGCTAAGCTACTTAACTAATTATTACAAACCAAATGAAATAAATTAACTACACTAGCTAATTATTACAAATTGGGAATTGAACTAACTAAGTAATTAACTATTACAAGCTCATCACTTTAAGTACAACATACTACTATAACAACATAATTTAAACGGGCCCTAAAATGCTAGGGACGACTCATGCATGAACGCGGATTTCCACCCGAAAATGCCTCTGTTTGGCTGCCAAAATGCTTCTGCTTTGCAGTCAGAGAATTGCACTTTTTTTCACCTCTGCCTCTGCTTTGTTCTGCAGGAAAAAGGAAATTGCCTAGCTAAAAAACAAAAGTGGCCGGCAAGCTAGAAGTAGTGGTCGGCTGCCCACTAAAGGTGGCCTGCCGCCCAGTAAAGACGGTTTGCCGGCCACTAATGTTGGGTTTCTCCTGCTGCAACAAACAACAAACAGAGCACAAACAGAGCATCCTCAAGGGATGTTTGTCCACCCTACCCCTCCTTATCATCAAACAGCTCAAAGGAGTGGTAGGCTCGATTCGCAAGCCATCAATCGGCGCAAATTCATTGCGTGACGACTTATGAACCAAGGGATACAATTTCAATAAATGCATAATTTAAAGACTCATGAACCTCCTCCCTATCATGATATTGATCAAGGGAAGTGGTTGATGTTAAAACTTGAACCATTTTCATCACTAGTTAGTATGTAATGCTTCAAGACTCAACAGGTTCAATTAACGTCCTATTGAACCCAAACCATTTTATTATCTTGCTCTGTTTTACTCCATTGATTACCACTTTTAAATACTTTTCCATTCATTAGTCATTTTGTCCAAAAAGAAGATTAAGTCCACTAAAGGAGGGAAGTGTCAAACAAAGGGTTGTTTTGGGCATGAGAGAGATGTCATGCGGTTGGTAATGAACCTCCGAAGAGATTAAACCATTAAGCACAAGGTCACCTCCCAAACTTAAACAAACAATCAGTTTGAAACGACTCTCAAGGCAAAGAAAAAATCCAATAAATGAGAGAAGTACAGAGATGATTAGAGATGAACACAAGTATGGAAAGCTTAAAATAAATGCTATCGACTCAAATAGGTTGGTGTCTAATGCCTAAAACACCAAACCTACGAGGACTATTACACTACAAGCATGCTAAACAAAGCTCAAATGAAGCTAACAGCCTAAAACAGTCCCAAAACAATCAAAAATAGCACTGAAATTCATATAGAAAGGCATGAAAAAGTTAGCTACAACAACTAAGAAATTAAACTAGTAAATAAGCATAAGGAAGGGTGGCTAACCCCTCCATTTTTTGGGACTTCAAAACTATTTTTTTAGCCTTTGAAAACCTCTGAAAATCAGTAGAAAAAAGCTCAAAAAAAGTTGATGACAAGGTGGGAAACACAAGGGGAAAGGCCTAGAAAGTAAGGGTCAAAGAGGGTTGGTCCACTCCTCTACCCATAATGACCTCAAACTACAAGTTTCAGCCCACCAATATAGGTAAAAAAAAACAGTATAAAAACATAAATAAATGATAGTAAATGAATAAGGGAAAGAAGCTTGGATTTATATCTCTTGAAGAAGAATGACCCTTTGAATCACAAACCACTAATTTCACACCCTCAAAAGCTTAAAATGCAAGCTTAAATAACTCAGCCAAGAACCCTCAAGGTTTGGTTTGGAGTGCCTAGGCAAAGGATATAGAAGTTGTAAGAGAGAGAGAGAAATGTAGAGAAAGAAATATTTTCCAAAACTTTTGCTCCTCAAATTTTTCTAACCCTAATTTTTTAGAGAGAGTCCCCTATATATAGAAATATATCAGACCATCTCAGAAATATCCATACAGACACAGCTGGTGCAGTGCATGCATCTATATAAATAGCTGGCAAAGCTGGCAAAAGATCTGAGATTTTTACACAAGTGAGCAGCAGGCCACTAGGATGGTCAAGCTTGAAAAACTACTGTTTTGGTCCAAAAACAAGGCACAAGACTTGTAGGCTTTTTAGGCTCAAAATCGAGGTTTCCTGCTGAGGAATTCGAGTATTTAGACAAACATACACATTCATCATTGAGTGATCAATCGGTGGCGCCCAAGTCTTAAGAGCGGTCAAAAATGGGGTGTTTACAAGTGGTCGCAGCCCACCCCCCCCTGTAACAACCCTCGTCCTGATTACCGATAAGCTACTGAACTACATACTGATTACTGCTAAATTGAATTGATAATGACTGGTGGTTGAATTAACTAAAGTACTGAATGGACTGATTAAAATTGAAACTGAAATTGAATAAGTTTATTTGTTGAATTGCATATTGCATCTGTTTGATTGATTGATTGTCTGTTTGAATTCATATGTTTAAATTGCTAATTGAAGGCCTTATCGGCGGCCGAATTAGGAACCGTTTAGAGTTTTGAGATCAGTAGAATATTCGTGATTTAATGGTATATTTATCTGAAAATTGTTTAGGAATGATTAAACTAGATTAAATAAAGCCAATTAAGGAGTTGGTCGGAATTACAACTTTGCCATTGAATGGGGCATTTGTTTATTCATGTTTGAGACTTGTATTTCACTTGAACAACTTCATTTCTTCAGCTATTCCTCTTGCTCTAGCCGACCAAAGAAGAGACTTAGAGAGAGAGTGAGAGATTTGAACTCAACTTTGGGGATTTAGCTTGAATCTTGTAGATTTGGAGTGTAAATTGCTAAATTGAGCTTGCAAGATTTGTAATTGAGACTTAGACAAGGTAAATCAATCCCTCATTGTTGCATTTAAGGTTGTCTTGCATGAATCAAATAAATTGTAGAGTTTAAGTCATGAATTAGTTCATGTATGTTGAAATAGAGCTTAATTCATACATGCATGTTTATATTGATGCATCTTGAGTTGATTTCATGGCCAATTGTACTTGCATGTGCATATTTAAACTTGAGTCCATGTTTTCAGCATGTTCTTGAAGAAATGAGTCCATTTGGACAGGTTTTGAAGGTTGAATTTGGTTAAATTTCATGCATGTTAGCATTTCTCCATGTTCATGAAAAATGGGTTTGAAACATTGCTTTAATTGACCAACTCTTGGCCCTTGCATGTACAAATTAGCTTTTGGAACTTGTTATTCACTGTTTTGGGATGTATTTTCCAGAATTTGGGCCTAAGAGGTCGAGAATCGAGTTGAGAATGCTTGGTTTGAGCTTGGAAGGCAAATCTGGAAATTCCAGATTTGGCTTCTTCGCTCGAGCGAAGGATTCCTCGCTCGAGCGAGCACCTTTATTCGGGGCTCCGCTCGAGCGAGCATCGAGCGTGGTATCGCGCGTAAAAATCGAGCATCCAACACTTTTACTGTTTCATCAGACCGCTCGAGCGAAGCCTTTGATTTTGGAAGCTCGCTCGAGCGAAGGAAGGCTCGCTCGAGCGAAGAGCCTATTTTCAGCAACTTTGCAAAATATTTTCTAAGTGTATTTTTGCATCCTCATCCCATTCTAGGCATTCTTAGGCCTAGGTTAAGGTATCTTAATGAGGATTTAGAAGTAGAACCACACCGAGGAAATTTAGGGATTTAATTATCATCCTTCCCGACTGTGAAACTTAGTGTGTGTTCTATTTGTTAACTGTTTAGGGTTGGCTCTCGGGGACGCGCTCTAGCTGCTACTAGCCCAATCTCTGTGAGTAACAATTGTGTAAAGATATGTTTAAAATGACTATCTTTTGAATACTGAACTGAACTGTTTACTGTACTGATATTATTTACTGAATGAATGTATGTCCTTTATTCCTGAACTATACTGTGGCATCCTTAGCACCTACTGTTATTGTTACTGTTACAGAGATCTCTGTCGGTTCCCTTGTGGAACCATACTGTTCACTGAATGACTGGCCATCATTACTGTTCGGTCTTTTTGACCTACTGTTACTGTTATGCTGATGGATGTACTACATATGATTGTTTATTGTACTGAACAACTGTAATATTGATTGAAATGAACCGTTTCCATCAATGTTTTAAAAACCGGACCGGTGAGTGAACCGGAAAAGGGACCGGGTGGACGGGTCACCGGTTCAACCGGAATCAAACCGGAATCGAACCGGAATCGAACCGTGACGTAATAAATATATTAAAATTATATTTAAATAAAAATATAAGTAATAAAATTATAAATTAAAAATATTAAATTATCTTAAATATTTGTCCTAATATTTTTTTTACTGAAAAATATAATAATATATTTTAAAATATTATTAATTTCAATTTTGGAAGATGAAATCAAATATTTAATATTCCCTCCATATGATTTTAATTCAAATAATTTGATTGAAAGGAGAGCAAAAATTTTGGAGGGATATCAAAATTTCAATATTCCCTCCAATGCATTTGATTGAATCCCACATGGATTTTTTGAGTTTTTTTGAAAGAGTTTTTTTCTTATAAATAGGTGAAGACTTTCACAATAATTTCATCAAGCTCTTAATGGGATTCCTCAAAAGAGGAGACCCTTGAAAAAGAGTTTCAAATTAAAATTTTCTTATATTCTTATTATATATATATATATATATATATATATAAAATAAGAAAGAAAGAAAGAAAAGAAAGAAAGAAAATAAAAAAACAAAGAAAAAATAAAAAAAAAAAAAAATTTCGCACCGGTCCGGTTTGATCAACCCGGTGCCGGGTCAACCGGTTCACCGGTTTAACCGGTGGGTTCACCGGTTTTGCATAAATAGGCCGGTTTTTGCTGATGGCCGGTTTTGGTGGGCAGACCGGACCGGAGCCCCCTCCGGTCACCGGTTCAACCGGTTGAACCGGCCGGTCCGGTCCGGGTTTTAAAACCTTGGTTTCCATTACTGTAAGGACATTCATTCTAAACCTCTTTACGCTTTATGTTATTCACTGGGCTTTAGCTCACTGTTTATATATATATATGTAGGTTCTCAGCAGCCAGACCAGAGCTAGGAGCGTGGGTTGGTCCCCAATTTTGTCAAGCCAGCCTATGTGCCTCACTGTGAGGTTCCGTGTTGCCATGTTATGGCTTTGGGATTTTGTTTTGGGTTTTCCCATCGGTCTCCTCACTGTTTTGTATCACTGTATAGACTGCTTACTGTCCTACTGTACTGTTAGCGAGGGATTAGGTCCCCGTACTGAATGTTTGTATGTGATTGTATAGACTGTATATAGACCGTACTGTTTTGAACTGTATGAATGCATGGAAAATATTTTTGGCATACAGATTTTCACAGCTCAATGGACACTAGTTACTTACTGTATTGGCTTCCGCCGGGCCCTGAACTCTGTTATACTGTATTACTGTTAAGCAGGCCTTCGGTAATCACGGATTACTGGCCGGTTACAGTGCTAAACCCATAGGGCCGGGTTTGGGTCGTGACACCCCCCCCCCCCGGCGCCTGGGACCTGTTAAGTTAGAACACAACGGCTATACAAAAGTGAATCTTTATTTAGATGCAAAGATACACTCAAGTATATAAGAAGACTCTCGGGGACACCTCACTCTTGGAATCACTTACACTCAAGCACTTGACTTCACTCTTGATTGTTGTGTCTTGTACCTTCCAAATGAGGTCACTTCCCCTTATATAGTCATCCACCTCCTCGATGGATGGCTAGGGTCATTTTGATCCAAGGGCTATTATTAACCCTCTAGAATATTCTAGCATATACTCATACTTTCCCATATTCTAGAACTCTCTAAACTATTCTAGTATATAATAGTACTTTCTATACTTCTAAAATATTTTAGAACCTTCCTGAACCTTCTAGATTTCTCTAGATTTCAACAAGCTTCTCTAACGTTCCGGAATCTTCTACAATGTTCTAGAATCTTCCGAATTTCTTTAGATCTTTCTAAAGTCTTCTAGATCTTTTCGAAGTCTTCTAGATTATTCAACATATGCAATTAATAGCCTAGATAATTCTAGAAAAGTCAATGATGACTCTTAACACTCCCCCTCAGCATTGACTCCTTTATTTAGTTCTTCTTTTGTAGTTAAACCGAGTTGCTTCAGAAGATCTACAAACTTTGAAGCTCCAAGTCCTTTAGTAAACAAGTCTGCTACTTGGTCATCTGTTCTGATTGATTTCATCTCTATCTCTCATTGGAGCACTTTCTCTCGAATGAAATGGTAATGTACCTCCACATGCTTTGTTCTTGCATGAAACACTGGATTCTCAGCCAAACGTATTGCTGACTGAATGTCACAGTGCAACAATACTCCATAGTCAACTTGCTGGTGTAGATCCTTCATTAATTGCATAGGCCATGTGCTTTCTTGAGCTGCCATTGTTGTTGCTCTGTGTTCAGCCTCTGTAGTAGATAATGATACTGTAGGTTATCTCTTACTACACCAAGAGATTGCTCCTGAACCAAGGTTGAATACGTACCTAGTAGTCAACCTCCGTGTGTCATGATCTCCTACATAATTGGCATCATAGTAGCCAATTACCTTGCATGCTTCGCCTTTTTTGTACGAAAGACCGAAGTCAATTGTACCCTTCACATATCGGAGTATTCGGCGAACTACTTCTAGATGAGGTTTCTTTAGCTTTTGCATATACCGGCTTACTACACTAACTGCATATGTAATGTCTGGCCGAGTGAGGGTGAGGTAGATCAAACTACCTACTAGTTGCTGATACATAGTTGCATCCTCTAAGGCTTTACCTTCTTCTAAGCATAACTTGGCATTCATCTCCATTAGTGTAGAAACTGGCTTGCACTCGAGCATCCCATACCTCTGCAGCAAATTTTTAACATATTTCTGCTGGCAGAGGAATAAGCCTTTGTTAACCCGAGAAAATGCTTGAGTTCTCCAAGCCCTTTCATTTGAAATCGTATTGACAAGTTCTCTCTTGTCCTTTGGATCTCTTCTTTATCATCTCCTGTGATGATTAAATCATCCACGCATACTAGCACCATAACTAGTTTCTCATCTTTAGACTTGACAAATAGGCTCGAGTCTGTTGGTGCCACCGAGTACCCACTTTGTACTAGAAATATTGTTATTTTGCCATACCATGCCCTCGGCACTTACTTTAAGCCATACAAGGCTTTGTTTAATTTGCAGACATAAGTTGGATGGACTTTGTTTTCAAACCCCTCGGGTTGCTCCATATATATATCTCAATCTATCTCACCATGCAGAAAAGCATTCTTTACGTCCATCTGCCACAGCTTCCAAGACTTGTTGGCTACAAGTGCTATTAGTACTCGCACCATTGTGATCTTTGCTACTGAACTAAATGTTTCATCATAGTCCAATCCGTATTGCTGTGAGAAGCCTTGAGCCACTAGATGTGCTTTGTACCTTTCTATCAATCCATCTGGATGAGTTTTTGCTTTGTACACCCACTTACATGATATCGGCTTTACGTCCTTAGGCTTAGGAACTAGCGCCCATGTTTGATTATGTTTGAGAGCTTGAATCTCTTCCTCCATTGCCTGTTGCCATGCTTTTTCGAACGTCATTGACTCTGTAATGCTATCTTCTTCAGTTAGAGAAGCATTTGCATACTTCGAATTAGGCTTAAATTGTCTTTCCGACCTTCTAAGTTTTGGTCTAATCTCTTCAACCCCTTCTTGTTGGCTCAAGTGAACTTCTTCTAGACTCTTGTGATGGACACCTGTTTTCCACGAACTTGAAAATCTTTTTGGTGTCTTTGACAGGTCAAGCTCTAGCCCATCATCACTTTGTGTTGATACTGGCTCCTTGATGATTTCTAAACTAGGAGGTGCCTCTTCCTCTTGTCTTTGCTCCCTCAGCTTTTCTTGTAACTGATCTTCTAAATTTCTAGAGTCTAGCAATGGTACATCTTGTAAAGACCACCAATATGAGGCTTCGTCAAATACAACATTCCCTGAAGTATAGCAGCGGCCAGTCATGGGGTTACAACATTGCCACCCTTTCCTTTGATTTCGTAGCCCACGAAGATGTAACGAATTGCCTTCTTATCAAACTTGCTACACAGATGATTTGGCACAAATACGTAGCAGACACATCCGAATACTCGAAAGTGACTTACTATGGGCTTTGTGTGCCATAACTTTTGGAAGGGTAAGACCAATCCCAAACCTGCCTGCAGTAACCTGTTGATCACATGAGCTATTGTCTTCATACATTCAACCCAAAATTTGCTAGGCACATTCTTAGCATGTAGTATGCTCCTACAAGTCTCTACAAGATGCCTATTCTTTCTTTCAACCACTCCATTCTGTTGTGGAGCACCTGAGCAAGTAAACTGATGTTGAATTTGGCATTCTCTAAGATAGTTAGAGAACTTATCTGATGAATATTCTCCTCCATTATCTGTTTGCAAGCATCGAATTTTCTTTCCAAGCTCGCTTTCAACCTTCTTACGAAATTCTTTGAACTTGGCTAGAACTTCATACTTCTCTTTCATAAAATACACCCACACGTACCTTAAGAAGTCCTCAATGAAGGTCACCATGTAGCGCATTCCGCTAATTGATGCTTGCTTTACCGGTCCGAAGACATCTGAGTGGATAAGCTCTAAGGGTTCCTTAGCTCTATACTTTGAATCTTCATATGGTAACTGATGTGCCTTACCATACTAATATCCGGCACAAATTGTATCTTCTCGAATATCCAGTTGAGGAAGGCCCTTGAGCATAGACTTCTTCATCATTATTTTTAGCTTGTGATAGCTCACATGACCCAAGCGTGCATGCCAAAATTATTCTTTCGAGTCTTATCTACGTAGACTGATTCTACTAACATTATGTAGATAGACTCCAACCGTCTTCCCTCCATGATGGGAGTTCCTGATAACTTAACCTTCTAGTAAACCTTCACATTCTCTGGGCCGAATAACACATAGTTGCCCGAGGATGTGAGTTGTGAGACTGATAATCGATTCTTCTTCATCCCTAGCACGTGATAGACGTCTTGCAGATGTATTTGGTTAGAGTTAAAGCGAGGAGTAATGATTGTCTTACCAACATGGGTGATCGGTAGCCTTGTATTATCAGCGGTCACTCCTACCCGGCCTCCTGTGTACTCGGACATGCTGGACAGCTTCTCCTCATCACCAGTCATGTGGTTAGAGCATCGTGAATCAACGATCCAATCATTGTTGTAGTTGATTGCTCCAGTTTTAGACTCTACTACAAGAGCCGATTCATTAGGCTCAGACACAATCATACACACAACCACTTCACTAATGGTTGGATTGTGTTGTTCTTGCGCTTCTCGTGCATCAAAGTCTATTTCTTCAGAGCAACATGTCTCATTAGAATCGAACACTGCAAAGGATGCTTGGAAGTCCTATTCTTCCTCACTGTTGTCTTGGTGACTTTTGGATGTCACCAAGTTACCTTCTTCTTGCCTTTTCTTTGAACGACAATCTTTTGTGTAGTGACCTTTCTTTCCATATTTGTAGCACTCTATGTTACGCCGCATGGTGCTGAGGATCGTTGATCATAGTTATTACTGAAAAATTGAGCTCCCCCTGTTTGAGAGCTCCCATCCTACTGCTGTGATTTGGCATGTTCTTTATTTTTCTTTGGCCTTGTAGAGTTAGGCCGTCTTGGTCCACCACGTCTTGGTCCACCCCTTCTATTGTTAGTACTGAAGAGTGTCTTCTCTTCAGCCTTCAATGAAACCCCAGCCATTTGCTTGCATAGGCTTTCTTGAATGGCCAATAAATTCTCCAACTCTATAAGAGATGGTTGAACTGGCCAACCCCTTATAGCTGTGATGAATGCATTATACTCGGGCCTTAATCTATATATAATGATCCTCCTCATTCTTTCCTCATTAATATTTGCTTTAGGATCTAGATTTGAAATTTCATGACACAGATCCTTAATTTTTGTGAGATATTCACTTATGGACTTACTTCCTGGAGTGGTAGACATCAACTCATTTTCTAGAAATTAGAGATGGGCATCATTTGTTTTTGAAAACAATGATGTAAAGGTGTCCCATGCTGCCTTGGGTGTGTCATCATTCCTGATGCGCCCGAGCAACTCATCCTCTATGGTTGTCTTGAGCACATACATTGCCTTTCCGGCCTTGATCTTCCATTTGTGGAGTGCCTCGACATTTTCCGTGAAAGGTGGTGCAGTCTCATTTCCATTAATAACCTCCCACAAATCCTGCCCTTCAAGATAGGACTTGATGCGACTCTACCAACTCTGGTAGTTGTTGTTGTTGAGTCTTATGACTCCACTCGTTGTGTTCACAAGATCTACCATCGTGACTTGGTGTGATCCTCCTGCGCTTTCACCAAGTGTGGTCTCTAATCCACAAGCTTCACAGTCTTAAGTTATGCATGATCAACTCAAGAAAACGGTCCTTGACCGCCTTACTCTGATGCCAAATTGTTGAGTTAGAACACAACAGCTATACAAAAGTGAATCTTTATTTAGATGCAAAGATACACTCAAGTATACAAGAAGACTCTTGAGGGCACCTCACTCTTGGAATCACTCACACTCAAACACTTGACTCCACTCTTTATTGTTGTGTCTTGTACCTTCCAAATGAGGTCACTTCCCCTTATATAGTCATCCACCTCCTCGATGGATAGCTAGGATCATTTTGATCCAAGGGCTATTATTAACCCTCTAGAATATTCTAGCATATATTCATACTTTCCCATATTCTAGAACTCTCTAAACTATTCTAGTATATAATAGTACTTTCTATACTTCTAAAATATTTTAGAACCTTCCTGAACCTTCTAGATTTCTCTAGATTTCTACAAGCTTCTCTAGCGTTCCGGAATCTTCTACGATGTTCTAGAATCTTCCAGATTTCCTTAGATCTTTCTAGAGTCTTCTAGATCTTTCCGGAGTCTTCTAGATTATTCAACATATGCAATTAATAGCCTAGATAATTCTAGAAAAGTCAATGATGACTCTTAACAAACCACCATCTCACCTACATCCAAAGCAACCTATTAGACGTAGACAACACTCTCATACTCAAAGCTCTCCCCTCTTACTGACCTAACCCACATCTTCTGGGTCGCCTGGGTTAATCGACCTACCGAACCCGAGTGCTACGATGCCAACGAAACCATGTTCCGCAACGTCCTTATGGCGATGATCCCAAACCCCACCAATCTCCGCCACATCTGCCTTCAAACTGGCCACAAGCATTATACATCGCACCCTTCGAAACATGTCGCCAGTACCCTCCACACGACCCACCGTTCACGGAGGAGATTCCCAGACTCGCCGCCCCCAATTTCTACCACATCCTCGAAGACATGCTCTTCGATGCGGTGGCCACAGACAAACAAGGCTTGACTTGGTCAGCTCTAATCTTTGGGTTCTCCCCAAGTAACCAGGGCTGAACCAAACGACCCTCAAGCTTGTCAAAATTCAATTAATATGTTGGACACCATGAATAAGAGCAAAGAGCTTGGGTGCTTGGGGTTCAGGAACACCAAGAAGTCATTTGTTTATTGGATTGAGAAACTGGAAGTTTACAAAATTGTTCAATAGAAGAGCAGATGATTGATGAACCATGAATGCCGTATTGGACTTTGCAAGTGCTCATGCAAGAAAAATGAATTGTTGGATGTATAAATAAAAAATAAGGCACTTGTTAATATTGAAAATATAATTAAAAATATCTTTAAAATAAAATTTAAAATGTAATTTAAAATTCATAAAACGTATTTTAAATTTAGTGATAAGTATCTTTATCCATTTTCTGATTTTTTTTTTTAGTTTTTTTTTTAAATGTTCCAAGGTACTAATGAACTATAATTTGTTGAATGGTAATGCAGTTTTAGAACAAAAACTTGATGGAAGGCAAGGATAGAAAAAATGAAAATATATATATATATATATATATATTAAGGAAAATAGGGTTTCTAATGAGAAGAGTCATGTGAAGTTCGAAACCCTCATACTATTTTTCTAGATTTCTTATTTTTTATATAATTAAAAAAAATTCTATTAGTTAGCTTTTATTGAATCATTTTTTTTTAAAAAAAATCTTATTATGTCTTGATTTACACATTTTAAAAAGAAATTTAATTAATCTATTTAAAATTTTGAAAAAGAAAGTTAACTAGTCAGTTTTAAAATTTAAATTTTTGTACCACTAAAATGTAGGAATCAATTCACATCTTCCATAGATTTTTTTCTCTTGATGTTTAAAAGTTTTATATGCATCAACATTTCAATCTATATATCTACATTATAACAAAGAGACATTTTACTAATAAAGACAATGAAACCTCCAAAGTTACATCCGAAAATTTTAAATTGTAGTAAGTAAATAAAAATATTAAAAAAAATTACTAGTTGTTTTCCTATTCTAAAAAATTTCATAACCAATTAACCTATCTCATCAAAAGATTTTTACAAGATCATTGACCCATGATTTCTATAAATTTATTCCCTTTCTTTAATATATTTTAGGTGGGTAATTTTGTTTCCGTAAACTCCCAAACTATAATTCCATACCCTAAGGTAGGATTTTATACTTTTTTTTTTTTTTTTTTTGGTTAGATGATAAAGGATTCAAAACTCCTTTCAAATATTGATGATGTGTTTGATTCATGTGTTTGGGTTGGGATTTTGAAAAGAAAAATAAAAAGGTGTGTGAAATTAGATAAAATATAGTTATATTTCATTCACATTTCATCTACTATCTTTTTTTCTTTTTTCTTTTTTTCTTTTTTTATGTTTTCAAATTCCTACCTAAATCCATGAATCAAACATAACATAAAGTTGGGTACATTACTCTGGGTGTTGATTTCTGACTACACAACCAAACGGAGAACTCAGCTAGAGAGCAGCGGCAGAATAGATTAAACCCAAACAACCTGTCACAGAAAGATAGGAATCC
This sequence comes from Camellia japonica, assembly GCA_030407325.1. Taxonomy (NCBI): domain Eukaryota; kingdom Viridiplantae; phylum Streptophyta; class Magnoliopsida; order Ericales; family Theaceae; genus Camellia; species Camellia japonica. Next base: position 171,741,099 of record JAPPVO010000016.1, read on the forward strand.
GACGGTGGTTTGTCCACCCGGGGGCACTCCGACGCTCAAGTCAGTAATCAAATATCTCTCAAAGATAGCAAATAGTGCTTAACTCACAAGAAAGAACTTACTATTCATGGCCTATCACACATACCTGAGACCCACGAGGGTGCCTTACTTTTATAGCCAGCACTGACCTGATCCCTGTAGAAGCCTCTTTTCAATGGACTCAGGCTCAATGCTAATCTTGGACTCTCAGCTAGATAAGGATAAACTCCCTAAGAGTTATATCTTTATCCAGACTGAGATCCTCCACTGTTCTAGGACTCTTGTCCCTTATCTGCTCATATCAAATTCCAGTATCTCCGCAGATAACCTCGGCCTATCCAAGATCATATCGGCATCAGGACCAGGCCATGTGGCACCTCGGCTGACACTTCGGCATCACCTTGACCACATGTTGTCATTCACAAAATATGTCTCCACAACGGCCCCCTAGGTTCTATTACCTCGATATCCTGATATGATGGAACCTACATCATTTGTTCAAATATTGTGTCGGCTAAAATTCATTCCTTCTCCATGATAGAGATCATTACTCGTCGGCTTCACGTACCCAGCACTTAACTGTCCATCTTTATCAATGATCAAGAACCAAGAACCAAGTTCTTTGAGTTCCTTAACCGAGATCGTTCCTTTAGCCGAAGTTTTTGCTTCATTAAATCAAGAACTCCAAGAGTTTTATCTACGCATGAGCTATCACGCTTGGTTTACTCAACCGTTTCCTCCACGTGTCCATTCTTCATTGGTTCGCACCTGAAACGCGCTATCAAGTTGCGTCGTTTCTGCGCACGCCACCTGACAAGCATGTCGTCTAAGGCGTTTAATTATGTTTTGCTACCTCTTCACATTTTAACAAAACTCTATCTCTCTCTCTCTCTGCCTCTTCACTTTTGCAAAATTGATTTCTTTCTTTGCACTCCAATTTTCTCAAGACTCCCAAACCACCATTGCCGCTTCTTTGAGCTTTCTGCAACTGTTCCGTCTACCACCTCAGGCGAACCATCCATCGTTCTGTCCTACTCGTAATCATCGTCTGACTCCAGCGAACTTCTTTCCAGCCTTATTCAGTAAGTTCACAACTTCTTTCTCTTTAATTTCAGTCTTTTACGTTTGATTTGTTTCTACTCTGTCATCTGTGCACATTGTGTGTTGTTATTCTGCATCTGTTTTTGTTATACTCTGTCTCTATCTCCATGCTTTGATCATCACTTCTTGTTTCTTTGAATTTCTGTTGTGCTTTGAGTTGCATTACTAAAATGTCAATTATGTTTCATGTACAATGCTCTACACACACTCACTCAGTACTCTGTGATTTTTCTCATTCTTGAGTCCTTGTTGCTTTTTTGATTCTGAATCATGCTCTTTTTTTTTGTTTGTCTTGTTGTATTTCCAGAATTTTGCCTTCAATTCCTGTTTTTGTAGTTTCTAGGTTTGGGATTTGCCTTAGAACCTTATTCTTTAGGAAAATCGAAACGAATTCCTCTTAGATCTTCAAAAACCCTAACATCAGTGCCTGTTTAGGTTTTAGTCGAGGTCTTTAAACCTATATCAATCATTCTGTTGCCCAACCCCTTCTTGCCAAGATAATGGGTATATTTAGGTGGAAGGTAAACACCCCAGAAAAACTAGGGCATTTTAGGCGGAAGTTCTCTATCCCAATCGACGTCCATTTGAGGTTAGCTAGGGAGGAGGACTCTATCATGCCTGATGGAGACTCCATGCCCTTCCCTATTGTTGCATTCATTGAATACAGACTTCAGTTTCCCCTAGATACTCTCTTCCGAGAAATCCTTCACTATTACAAACTCAACCCCATGCAGCTTGCCATAAACTCATATAGGGTTATCAATGGCATAATCGAACTAGCACACCAAGAAAAGGCTAGGATCACATTAGCCGATATCCAATTTTGCTATACCATGTGTGGCCTTAAATCTAAAAAAGGCTACATATACTACCTGAAGCCCAGATCCACCGCCTTCAAACTAATAGCCGACCTCCCAGACTCCAACAAGGGTGCTGGAGATGATTACTTCATCATCTTGGGCAACTGGGAGTTTGCTCATGATGATGATCTTCATCTCTATCCTTTGTGCCAAGTAGTTTTTAAAGAGGGTGAGGGTAAGACTTAGTCATCCTACTGTAATTCCATTTTGGTTAAGGCTTGCCAACTCATTCATCTCTACTAATGTTTGCTCTTTGTTTTTTGCAGTTCTTCTTCAGCCAACCAAAGGATTTCAGTAATCATACGTCCCCGGCCGAGATCTAAAAAAGCTCTTGGATCTCCCTGTACAGAGGCGCAAGGCCCCTCTGCTGTTGAATTACATACCCACATACAAGTCGGCTTTGCCTGACGTCTCTCGGAGGAGTCAAACTCCACCGTCTGCCTCAACCCCTCCAATCACTTCTTCACCAAGAGCTGATCAGGCTTCCTTTTCAGATCCCATTGAGTTTCCGTCAACCTTTGCCCCCAAACTTATCCCAATATCCCAGCGCTGACACCGTCGTCGTGTCCCAGCAAATGTACCAGCAGGTAGAACTCGTAGCCGTAAACGCCAAGACTCTGAGGCATTGGCTTACGATCTAGCGAACCCACCCATTGCACTTCCAGCAATTCACTTAGGTACCAAAGTTACCGTCGCTACAACCGCCGACGACATGGGCCGCAGTAAGCCTGTCGTAGAAGACCTCTTGGCCGACCTTCCAGGAATTGTTACCATTCAGTCTTCACCTTCTCAATCCCAACCCAAACTAAAGCCAAAAAGGGTGAAGAGGGCTAAGGCAAAAGCCTCTGCCACCCAAGTTGATACTAATGATACACTGTTAATCTCAAAATTAGCCAAGGTTGAGAAAAGTGCCTCCAATGCCGAAAAGAGGCCTGCCGAGGACGAGCCGACCGATACCTCACGATCAAAGAAGCCGAGGTCCCAAGCAGCCGCAAGCCCAAGTGCTTTTAAAGCCGATGAACCCTAGGCTCTTTCCATCACAATTGGGGACCAACCAATCAGGGCCAGCGACAGTGCCATTGACAATATTGAGGTCAACGTCACTCTTTCCACCACCGTTCTTCTGCCAACTGATCTAAATTGTATGGCTGAGATCACCGGGTATGAAAACTTTGCTTTAATGATGCAGCACTCTGTTCTAGTAAGTCTTCAACTCTTGTCTTTTCTGGCTTTTTACTTCAAGTTCTCATACTGTGAAATTTTACTAACTTGTTCATTCATTTTCTTCTAGGCGATCCAGCATGCTCATTCCTTTGCAATGAAAGCCGAGGACTTGAAGAAAGAATTGGTCCACAAGACCAAAGAGGCTACTGGCTTCCTCACCTCCTTAAATAACGTCGAGGCAAAAATGAAGATGCTTCTAGATCAGGCCAAGGCTGCCAAACAAGCTCGAGATCAAGCCGAGGAAAAAGCGAAGGCTGCTGAAGCAGTGGCCAATGTACTCAGGGCCGAGGCCAAAGAGTCCAAAACAAAAATTGCCAAAGCCGAGGCAGAGCTGCGAGAGGCCTTGGCGACCAAGGCGGCCGAAATCAAGGCAGTTGACAAAAAGGCCTACGCCGAAGGCTAAGCCAATGTGCGTAACGCCTATAAGGAACAAGTAAACCAAGCCTACAACCGAGGTTTTTATCTCAACTGGACGGCTACTCTGAACAAGCTGTCCATCCCAATGGATTCCAATCTCTGCGATATCGACAAACTCCAAGTATCCTTCCCTCCGCCTTTCAAAGAATCGGGCAGCGAGGCCGAGGAAGAGGAGGCCGAATCCGACGACGCCGAAGAATATGAGGGTATTGCTAAGGGAGCCAAGTCCCCAACATTGAATGATCAAGTCCTGGACTTGATTCGTGATGAGGAGGAGGACTTGGTTTCCAATGGTGCCTCACCCAAATAAATAACTTCTGAGGCCGAGGTCCATGCAGCCGAGAAGAGCTTAGACCAGACTTTGCTGGAAATTGATGCCGAGATAACGGCGGAGAAGGAAGCCACATTGCCAACTGAGGTTGACATAACGCCAACAGCCGAGGTTGAGCAATCTGAGGCCAGTGCCCATGTTTCCAACATTAGGATTTTCTTTTATTTTACTCTGAACTTTTTCCTTTTCAGTTGTAACTTCTCTTTTGTAGCTTAGACAAGTAATTTCTTAGGCCAAGCTGAAGTGCCTCTTTGTATTTGAACAAGTTTCTTGCTAAATGTATGCCCTTTCTTCCCTTCTATGCATGTTTCTATACTTAGAATATTTTTTGCACTTATTCAAAGTACACCTTAATTATGTAATCACTTCAGGGTACAATACCTCGGATATACCTTTACTATTTGTCTCAGCCAACATTTGGAATACCTCGGCTAACACTTAAAAATATTTCGAAATATTTTTACAAGTGCTATTTCTTTAAACTTATTCAGTCAGGTATTGCTCCTTTACTTCCGCTTGTTGTCTTCTATCAAGACCTCACTCTTTCAACCTTTCCAAGCTTGGAAGCCTGGTTGGTCATCTCGGGTAATATGTACCTCGAATATTGCTTTCCTAATTACCTCGACAAACTCCAGCTTGTAAATTTTTCTAAAATTTCAACAAGTATTAAGCCCATGTTAACTTGTAAATTTTCTCTAACAAATTTCAACAAGTCCCAAGCTCTCAAGCTTATTTATCATTCCTACTTCCTGCCCCCTAATGTGAGCCTAAGTTCCACTTAAGTTCACATTATACGTTTATGATCTTTTGCCGAAGTTAGATTCAAACAAAGACTAGCCGAGGTCCAACCTTGGTTTCTCTGTGAATCGACTTTAGTTCCACTCTGCCGACATGGCAAGCCTATGTTAATTCAACTTAGTTTAACTCTATTATATGCAAGTATAATTCAACTCTGCCATATAATAAGTCTAAGTTATTCGTCATGCTTCATTTAGAAACATCGCCAACTTAGTTCAACTTTATTATATGCAAGTATAATTTAACTCTGCCATATAATAAGTCTAAGTTATTCGTCATACTTTATTTAGAAACATCGCCAACTTAGTTCAACTATATTATATGCAAGTATAATTTAACTCTGCCATATAATAAGTCTAAGTTATTCGTCATGTTTCATTCAGAAACATCACCAACTTAGTTCAACTATATTATATGCAAGTATAATTCAATTCTGTCATATAATAAGTTTAAGTTATTCATCATGTTTCATTCAGAAACATCGTCATAGGATTGAGTCCTATCGCACAAATTTAAAAATCTTAAAAATCAAACTAGCATGTTATTATTACTTCGGCTAATAAAATTATGACATAAACTTCGAAAAACAAAAAACTAATGATAAAAAAACTTCAAGTTGCAAGTGTTCCAAGGTCTTGGCAACTCTTTGCCCTCAGTGTCTTCAAGCCGATATGCCCCATTGCTAACAACCGAGGTGATTCTATAAGGCCCCTCCCAGTTTGGGCCAAGTTTTCCCTCCCTAGGATCCTTCTTGATGCCAACAACCTTTCTTAGGACGAGGTCCCCAACCTTAAACTCTCTTGGGTTGACCTTCTTGTTATAAGCCCTAGCAAGTTGTTACTAGTATGGCCCCAGCCGAATTGCTGCTCTCTCTCTTTTCTCCTCCAGCAGGTCCAGATCTCAGGCCAAAAATGCCTCATTAGTCCCATTCTCTACTCCCTGGGTTCTGATCCCAGGGATGCCGAATTTCAGTGGGATAACTGCTTCAGTGCCATAAGCCATGGCAAATGAAGACTCCCCAGTTGATCTTCTCGACGTAGTCCGATATGCCCATAGTACATTGGGCAACTCTTCCACCCATTTTTCCTTTGCTGCTTCTAGCCTCTTTTTGATCACATCCTTGATAGTCTTATTGGATGCTTCTACCTGACCATTACTCTAAGGGAAACTTGGAGTATAGTAGTAGTTCTTGATTTTGTACTTTGCACAGAAGTTTTTGATTAGCTTATTGTCAAACTGTGTGCCATTGTCTACTATTATTACCCTTGGGATCCCAAACCTAGTGACAATGTTCTTCCATATGAAGTTCTTCACATCAATATCTCGAATCTTCACAAGGGGTTCAGCTTTTTAAAATGCTGCAGAAAACAACCTATTTGGGCATAATTAATTGTAAATAATTATTTTGATAAGCAAATTAAGTAAAACCAATTGGGTTTGAAACTTAGGATATATTAGTGGATATCTAGAGGGTTTTGGAATTTTTCAAACAGCGTGGAGTGGGTTTTAAGTTAGCGAATAGATTGGAAAACTTGTTTAAAACTCCGTTTTATCTTGAAGTTACTTTTAATTAAGTTTCAATCTGAACCCATGTCTTGGGTAATTTTAGACCTCGAAGAAGATGAGCTTAGGTAATATTTAAGAGTAACGGTGAATTGGGTTGAGCTGTGTTAGTGCGCTTTAGTTTGAGATTACTTAGTTCCTATTCTTTAGTATTTTTAAATTAGTAGTGACGTATAGTTTTCATACTTGGTTTAGGGCACTAGTTGGACTTTTATACTCTATTCGAGGATTACATTATTCCGTTTCCAGGTGAGTAGTTTCATGCTACATATTTTTATAAATGTTCCCCTACCCTGAACTGTTGGAAAATTTAATTGTTGTTTCAGGACTAAACTGTTTTGATAAATTATTATATTATCAATAGAATCAAATTATTTCTGAAACATGTGTGAACTTGACATACTGTAAACTATTTGTTTTGGTCTCATGTTTATAATGGTGAACTATTATGTTTTGCGAAACTGATGTGTATTGATTATTGGAACCATCTGTATATTTTAGTTCAGGAAAATTATTCCATTGTGTGTGGTGACTCTAGCCACTAGAAAACAGATCCGAGTTGGGTCGTGATGACTCTAGTGCTCAACAATTGTAAGGAAAAGACCTAGGTTAAGTTAGGTGACCTTCAATTGGATCGTCTTAGAGAAAAGGCCCGGGTTGTCACCCTGAGGATGACTTTTAGTTCGGTATTGGATCCAATGGAGCTTCTAGCCTTGAGAACTGTGTGGCATGTTACTTGTTATTTCTTGGTACCTAAAAAATTATTGGTGTTCATGTTGTAATCTGTTTTAAGTGGAAAATGTCATTTATCACGTTCTTCAGAGACATGAATATTTTAACTGTTGAACTGTGGAACCTTCTTTTTGAAACAGATTGTCTTTACCAAACTGTATGCCAATTTAGTTTCTGTGATATATATCTTATTTTGGAATTGAACCCTGTTTTCAAAACTATATTTACTATCCATGTTGCTACTCACTGAGCTATCAGCTGACTTAGTTGTTTATCATTTCTAGATGTTAGAAGGACTTAGAGTAGACTCATGGCGTAGTGGGACTCAATTGCATGGACCTCTAGGACATTCATTTATTTTGTTTTAGATTGTTATGTCAAGTTTGTACATATATCTTTTTATTTTTATTGAGGTTCATTTAGGATTATTTTGATACGTGGGCTGTTTATATCCCATAAGTTTGGATGGTATTAATTACGGTTGGTTTTGCCATTTATACTTGTAGCATGTCACTGGATTGAGTTTGGTTATTTATTATCGGAATATTGTATAGTTGTTCAATGTGATTATGGATTCGTGTTTAGGTTTACATATGCCTTGGGCTAAGACCCTATGGGCCACCGCCGGTCATACCTGGGTTTGGAGTGTGATAGGGACCGTCTAATTCACAGCCGCTTCAGATCTCCGCCGCGTCAAATATCCAATATCTGATCTCCATTTGCATCGATACCGTTTCTCATATTGGTTTGTCGTTGTGTCTCACGGTGGCGATCAAGTTTCGCTAAAACTGGAGCAATTGATGATTGAAGCAATGTTTTGAAAAGGGAAGAACGAAGCTTCAAAATTCACACAGATAAACAAAAATTTAGAGACGTTTGAGAGCTTAGAGAGAAGAAAATAGGGGAAACCCAACAAGCAAATCATCACTCAACAGCTTCAATGGTCTTTTTCTTACTTTCAAAGGATTTTTTTTTTATTCTCTATGGCCTCGCTTCATCGCCGTTGCTGTGATGTATGGGTTAGGTTCTCAACTCAGCTCTCGATGAAAAAAAAAAAAATCAAAACGGCGTCGTTTTAGACCATGGTAGGGAACGCTGCAGGAAAACACAGCAAAGGATCCAGACTCATAAGAGAAATAGGTTTCTCTCCGTTTCTCTCCACTTAAATTATCTAAATAAGTAAGAAAAATACATATCTCTCATTTCTTTTCTTTTTTTTGTCTAAATCACTCATCCAAACATAAAAAGAATTGTAGTGGTTTTTCGGTAATTCAGTTAAACCGAAGGGCTAGTTCTTTTCTTTCTTTCTTCTTTCTTTTTTTTTTTTTTTTTTGGTCTAAATCACTCAATCCAAACAGAAAGAATTGTAGTGGTGTTTCGGTAATTCAGTTAAACCGAAGGGCTAGTGTTGAATTTCAGAGGAGTACCAAATTCCCCAATTAGTTCCACTTTCTTTCAGAAGTCTGGGGATTTATCCGAAGCCCCTCTCTGCTTGCAATTTCGGAAGATTTCTGATTCTCTCTCTACCTCTCTGTAAGTCTGAGGCAACGCTCCTTTCATTCCCAATCTCTTTCTTCGACGAACAGTCACTTACATTCATACATACATATATATATATATATAACGATAATCCAATTGTATTTATGTATATATGTGTGTGATAGGAACTTGCTCATAGCTACAAAGCAATGGTGCTTACAAATTTCAATGGGACAGGGGTTGGATTTGGTACGCATAACCAACCATATTTACGCTTTATTTATTTACAAAGTTATATCTATACATATATATATCTGTATTATTGATTCTACGCATTCTTTGCGGACTGTACCAAGGTTTCGGAATTGGTTGCGGTTTCGGCGTCGGCTGGGGCTTCGGAGGTATGTATGTGTATCATAAGCTCTCTCTCTCTCTCTCTCTGGTGTATATTTCATTTTCAATTTGAATTTCTTTAAATTTTCATACATTTCATTTAGGGTTTCATTTTTATGTTTTTTTAGTCACTTGGTGATCCTAGGAATTAAGCACATATCCAATGCAATGCAGTTTATTTAAGTATATTGGCAAGATTCTTGGAAAGAAGATATATGCATTTTCCTGATTTTATATTGGATTCAGATTCAGTGCAATATGGCATTTGCCTTAAATTTTATACTTCTGCTGCTGGAAAGAAAGTTGTGTGGTCCAAATATTGAATGTTTTCTCAATGGGTTACAGTTGCAAGAAATGAGAATGAGAATGAGAATGAGAATGATGATCATGATATGATTTTTTGGTTGCTGGAGTTATCACACGATGCTCATAAAAATCTCATGTTACAATTGAAATTCCACTCTTGATTAGGGTATGTGCTTTTTCACTTACATAATTCCAAAACTTATAAATCCCTTTTTTGGATCTTATGCTTGACCTTTTTCCAAAATTTGGGACATGAATGACTGCTCAATGTCAAAATGTGTGTTTAGGATTTACTAGGTATATTGGTTTCCCTTTTTTTTTTTTTTTTTTGGCAATATTGAAAACTTGGTGTTTTAATATATGGGGGCTTCTGTTACAATGCCACCAGTTTGGGTATTTTTGATTCCTATCTCTGAAAATAAGAAAATTATATTATTAAAGTTATTGGTAGATGTATGCTATGGTGTCTCATCTCTTCTTTTAAGAGAAGCAAGGATTACTAACTCCAGTTGTGCAAAGAATTTTCTAGAATTCTCCCGTATCTAGCTCCGTCTCTTTGTTTCGGATACCCAAATGAAAAATAAGGTGAAGCTTGACTTTAGCTCTTTCGAAAAGAGGAAAATTGAATCATTGGAATGTCAAAGGTTTACCATGTAGTCATGAAGTTAATGTTGTAGGTGTGGGATTGGCACCAATTGGAGAATATGATTGAAGCTAAATCAAAGTAACAGCTCTTCTACGTCAATTAAAACTTAGAAACACCAAGGGTGCCTATTTCTTAGTCGGAAAAAACCTAGTTAATGCTTTCAATTAGGCTCTGGGAAGAATAACAGAACATTAGAAGTCTTTCCAAAGCATTAGCTAATAGTCTTAGTTGGGCATCTATTTGTCTCATACGCATAGGTAGAAGTTTGCCTAGATTTTGCTCTTGAAGAATTCTATCATTGGCATTTCTTGATTGGTTCAAGTGACTAATCTAGGATCCTAATTAATATTCAGTTTTATTCTTTTTCTCAACAATATTCTAAAGAAATCATAGAGAAAACTCCATGACTCCTATACAATTCAAGTTTTTTGACTAAGAAGGACCATTTATAATCAATTTGTATATAAGGAATTGGGGTTTGAGGAGAATGTGGCGCACAAATCTAAGAAAAAAATATAGCATGTTTAGAAAATGAGTGTGGCTAAAATAAGGATATTAAGATGGATGAATAGTGTTATAAAAGATAGAACAAAAAATGAATGCATTCGTGGAAGTTAGAAATGGCACTAATTATAGATAAGATGAGGGAAGGTCATTGAGATAGTTCCATCACATGCAACATAGATCAACCTATGCATTGATGAGAGAGAGTAATTTGATCTCGATTGAAGGTGCTAAAAGGACCAGAGGGAACAAGAAAGACATTCATCAGAGAGGGAAAAAAGGACTTGCTTGTGTTGAATTTTACTCGGGATATGGTTTTGAACAGAGCTAACTGGAAAAAACAGATCCATGTAACTGATTGCAAATAATGGAACTTACAACAGTCTCATAATGGTTGTTCATTGCTGTTCATGCACTAGTTTCTATGAGGGTAACATTGTAGAAGAACTACTATATAGCACACTTCTAGTAAATAGTATGATGGACTGGGAGCACCATTGTGAACTTTTAAAAGATATTTGTGGTGCTTGTCGATGTATCATTAAGAATAAATAAATAAATTTAAGTCTATTGTGTGAGAGCCCACTGAATTTGAGCTTCAGATGGTAAATGCATAGAACAACTCTTTAGATTGAGGGAAGTATGAAATGACATTAAAATTTGGTTAGAACTGGACTGGAAAGGAAGCATGTTCAATAGCATTCTATTTGGCTCATTGCTATGAAGGTTCGCTGTTTGATTACTATAGAGGAAAGGGCAGTTGTTAACCCTGGAAAAGCTCTAATACTCCTGTATGCTCTTTCATGGAAAATTATTGGTGAGAATGACTTCAAGATTAAATCAAGAGAAACAAATGGTTGGAATGATAATTGTGCCTCTTGTTTTTTGTTATATTGGAGTGATTTATATGTTTTTTGAAATTTTCTGTCCTTATATCATTCATTGTGATGGGGGTTCAATTTCGTGTGCACATCCTTGGGTCCAGTCAATAACAAAATAGCTTTTACACCTTATTTTAGTACTGAAATAGGTCAAACAGGTTGCACTCTCTATCAAGTCTTATAGACCTCATTTGATTCATAGACCTCGTTTAAACTTTCAATTATTTTCTGAGATTTCCGTCTTGGTTTCTTTGCCAGTTCTGATGTGCACGTTGGCCCCGTTTTTAGAGCGGTGGTGAAAGTGATTATAACTTATAGGCTAACAGCTTATAGCTTATAGCTGTGAACATAAGCTGATTTTTGACTTATAAATTAAGTTTCTCCTCCCCCACTCAAAGAATAAGTTGATTTTTGACTTACAAAAAGCTATAAACTGTATTGTTAAGCTGAACCAAACACATCAAAATAGCTTAAATTAAGCTAAAAACTGAAATAAGCTAGAAGTAAGCCCTAATCAAACAGGGCCGTTGTAGTGGTACCATGAAGTTCTAATATCATTGCCAGCCAGCTTATTTGCTAATTGATGTTGTTAAATTGATGCAGGCATGCCTTTAAATTTCTTGGGTCTTGGTGCAGGTAAACAGTTAGAACTAGTTTTACTCAGCAATTTTGCACTTATACGAGTAATTTCTCTTATCATTGTTTTAATGACTGAATAACTCATCAGAGTACTGATTTTTTAAGGTGGAGGCTGTGGAGTTGGACTCGGCATTGGATGGGGATTTGGGACAGCTTTTGGTAGTCAGTATCGGTCATCTAGGGTCACATTTCAAGGAATTGATTTTAACAATGAGGGTCAAACTGATGGCAAGGACTCCACCAATTCATCAAGCAACTCTCCAAAAACTCATGCTGCTCAATAATGTAAGATTTTGATGCAATGACTCAATTCCTGTCGTAAGCATGGAGAAACAAGTCACTGTGCAGCATTTAGACACGTGGTTTGGAAAAGGTTAGCGGCATTTTGGAAGCTTTTTGTACTTGAATTGGAATTGAAAAGGTGGTATGCTAAACTCTCAGATCCTGTTGAAGTAACGAGACCAGCCAGTTTTTAGTTTTAAATTATCTCCTCATCACCCTAGTGCAGTTTGGAGAACAATGATAGTTTCCTGATTTTCTTCTTTCAGAAATTTTTTGATGGGTGACTATCTATACTATATTTTAGCTAGCTCATTACACCCAATTTTTTTTTTAAAAAATTTATTACAATATTATCCCTTTCTAAAATTATCTTGGACAAAAAACATTAAAAAAATGTTAACAGAATTTCTTTTCACACCCATCCCATTTATTCCGCCTTTCAACCACCACCATACATCTTCACCAATCACTGCCACCACCCTCTCTCCCTTCTCTCACTCGCTTCACCCCCCGTGCAACTCCTAATACCTCCATCATAGGAACATAAAAGAAAAAATTAACTAAAAAAATTTAGGAAAATCATAGTGAAGACATATATGATAAGGAAATAAATTTTATACAAAATTTTGATGTTTAGAAATTTTTTATTATTTTCATGTAGTCCCGTTCTATTTGAAAAAAATGGAATCAAAACTCCATTTGACTTTGGTTATCAAACATCTTAGCTTGCTCAGATAATTAAGGTTGAACGTGACTAATTTTGCTAATTTTGGTCTGTATTTGTTTAACTTTGGTTGGCCGAACAAAAGGCCAAACAAAGCTCTAACCCAAAAAATAAATAAATAAATAAATAAAAAAGGTTCCTATGAAAAGGATCTTCCAAGTAAATACCATCCCAACGCTCTTCATTTCCTACTCCGTTGCCATCCTCTATAATGATGAAAATGATGGAAAGGAGGTACGAAAGGAGATAGAAAGAGGAATGCAACAAGGAGGAAGAGAAGGGGTACAAGGAGAGAATGTGTCTGTTTGGTGCAACTTAAAAGCTACTTATTTTAGTTTTCAGCTTAATTTAAGCTATTTTGATGTGTTTGGTTTAGCTTATAGCTTATAGCTTTTTGGAAGTCAGAAATTAGCTTATTCTTTGAGTGGGGCAGGAGATGCTTAATTTATAAGTCAGAAATCAGCTTATGTTCATAGTTATAAGTTATAAGCTGTTTAGGCATAAGGTATAAGCACTTTCTCACAGCTCTACCAAACAGGGCCAATGTAAGATTAGAGATGAGGATATATTTAGTATTATGAGGGTGTAAAAAATACTATTCAAATTTTTATGGGGATATATTTTGAAAGTGAGTGAATGAGGTAAACAATGGTGTAAATATAATCACCCTTTTCTTATGGGTTGAACTTGCCTCCAATCGTATAAAAGGGACAGGATCGTGCAGTACGGACATGTAAAGACCAGCACGTTAAATAAAATAAAATTTTGGTCATATAATTTTAAGGGATATTTTTTCATAAATCTCATTTCATCTACTTATATTCTATTTAGTTCATATTAATAAGTCATATAGGTAACATAATTACTAAAATACTTCTAATAAAATTCACATTTACAGTGTGAATGTTCCGTGATATAAATGTTTACACCATCAATGGGAATATTCACACCGTCAATATGAACGTTAACATTTAATGTGAATATTCACACGTTAATGTGAATATTCACATTGTAAAATATGAATGTTCATATCACTAAATTGCTTAAGAAGTAGGATTTGGTAGGTCAAATGTCTAAATAATAAGATTTATTAAAATATAAAAATATTTTATGGACGGATATAAACACTATAACTTTAATCATGTGATTCTATCTTCTTCTTTTTTTGTTATTATTAAATTAGAGGAGTATGATTTTGTAAATAGATGTTATTTGTTGAAGATAAATATGATAAAATCATGTAATTACAATTGTTAGATTAATTATATTTTTTTTATGAGTACTTTACGTGTAAGATGTAAAAAATGAATAAATTAAATTATTAAAAAAAAATCACAGAGACTTTAACTTTACAAGTGAAGATAAGCAAAAAGTTAGTAGCTCTGACCTAACATTTGGTTGCATGCCAATCTTATAAATAGACACATAATTATTGTCTAATATATATATATATATATACAAACTAATTATGTGGCCTAATACAGTTAGAATGACAAACTAATAAGATGTGAAAAAAATTATAAATAAATGAAACAATCATAAAATAATTACATTATATATAAAATTTTATCTTGTCAACTATTTCTTTGAAATGTAATTTCATCATATAATATGGACGGACCTACTAAATTATTTTTGCCAAATAAGCATTTTAGTTTCTGGATCAACGTGCATTTCATTATTGTACGACATCACGTGAACTAACTTGAGGGGTGTTTTGGGAATAAAATAAAAAGTTAGTTTTTAGCTTTTTATTTATTTTGGGTCACATTACTTCTCACATTTTTTACTTATAAAAAGATAAAATAAATTAAAAAAATCAAAAAATTAACTTTTTACCAACTTTTCAAAATACGACTAAATTGATTTGTAGCAATGCGGGCATTGAATAATTTTTTCACTAGTACAGATAAATTTTTAGTTAAAGTAATGCCATCACCAGGGAGCCGGGCCATCAACCCACCCACCTACCCCCCAACTCAGTTTTGAAATTTTTTATTTTTATTTTTTATTGTCATGTACAAGATATATTCTCTTTTCTTCTTAACATATTTTTTAGTTAAGAATTTAGGGGTTTTTTTTTTAAGGTCCCTGGTATTAATATTTTATAACATAAAGGATACTAAATATTTTCATAATATCTAAGGTCCCTCAAGTTGATCCAGAAAAAATTAGTCAAGAGAAAATTCGTTCAGAGAAAATTCACATCACAGAGAAATTTGGTTCAGAGAAATTCTGAATTTCTCTGGAGGACTTTCTAGAGAAATTTTACAAATTTCTCTGATTTGAGAAAGGAATGGAAAATTAGAAAATTGATCCAGATAAAATTTCAAATACCTGCACTTACATTCATTGTGGTTCAAGGTAAAGCACAGAGATCAGCAACAACCCTTCCCAATATCAGTTTGACCGTTATGCTTCCTTGTTGGCAATTGCATCAGGAGAATTGGGATGCACTTGCTCATGTGATTCCCAGACTCCATCAGCTCCATCTAATGCAACTAAGCTCTCCATGTAAGTATACACATTTCTCTAGATGAGAATTTCTCTGGAGAGAATGAGAGATGAATTTATGTGGGTTCAACCCAGAGAAATTTCAACTTTTTCTGGGTTTATTTTGACCAATTTTCTCTGAGTTCAAATTCAAATTCAAAATTCTTTGGGTTCATTTATAAACCAGAGAAAATTCAAATTTCTCTGGATTTATTTTAACCAATTTTCTCTGGTTTATAAATTACTGTTCCATCTGATAATAGACCCTGCATTCGTGAAAGGAAAACTCCAATGTTATGCTCAAGCATCATTAGGGATGACTAGTGGATTCTAATAGTAAAAAAAATGACTATTCTGTAATTGTTGATACCATCACTCAAGGATCACCTTAATTTTTCAAAGATCTGCACTCCAGAGAAATTTCTATGGACTCCAAACCAGAGAAAAACAATGCACACACAAACACATTAAATAGAGAAAGAGAGAGAGGGGTTAAACAAATGTTGATACCTAGAGAGCAAATAGAAGAGACCCAACTAACCTGGAGACATGAAAGCAAATAGGAAAACAAAATAATTTAAAAAGAACACATTTCTTACCAACCCAATACACTACCCAACCCAAGGGCAGTGGTGGTCAAATCGTTCGACACAATTGTTGCAGATTGAACAGTGTGAACAGCGATGAGGTCTATATAGCATGCAAGTATTGCAATACTTAATCTTCACGGCAATCCCATTCACCAATACTTCCTTAATGCGAGGCAAGCGCAACTGTGGGTTTTGTCCACCACCATCTGCACTCCTATCATAGCCTTCTAGTTCTGGAGGGTGTGAATTATGAGGAATGATGCCGGGATCTCGTCCAGATGTTAGCAGAAGAAGAACTAAAATCTGAAAGGCCCAACATATTTACCAGCTTGAAGTTCATCCGCCATATCGTTCTTCACCACCACTTTCTCTCTTCAAATTCTCACACTGACTCTCTCTCCTCCGATACTCGATCTCGACTCCATGATCGATCTGATTTGAACGTTTCAGCATCCCGACTTGAATCGACGGGGAAGATCGTAAATGAAGACCCTGAGCGGCGACGCCATTGACAGTGAAGGTGGAGCTCAATCGGCTAGAGAATGGAAAAGTTTAGAGAGAGAGAGAGATGAGTTTTGATTTGGTATGGTGAAATTTCTCTGATATATGTTTAGGGACCTTAGACATCAAAAAATAATTTTGTGGATCTCTTCCATTATGAAAAGTGGGAGAGGGACCTTAGGCCAATTTTCCCAAGAATTTATTGTATTGTTCATAATAAGTAATTATTAGATACTTTGGAAACACTATGTGGTATTATTTATGTAATAGTTTAAATTAATAGTTAGCAAAAAATATTATAGATTAGATATAATGAACTTATTATTTTCAAGTAGTTGACATACCACTTAGTGTAATTTGTGATTTCTATGCTTTGAGCATCACGTCGGTAACGCTATATGATACTCTAAGATTGTTTAATAATTTTCATTCAAAACACATCATTTATAAGCAATGTCATTTCTTTAATATTTTTCTGTCAAATAAAATTAAATAGATTTTATAATAATTTGTGTTATAAACGATGTATTTTTATTTTTAAAAATTAGGAATTTTGATCCATAATTTTTTGTGCTAAAATTGCAAACTTATATCATCATCCCACACCGAACTATTCCACACTATTATAAAATTTTGATTTGTTTTTATTAATAATGAATATGTAATTTTTTATGTTTAAATTTATCTCATAAAATTATTATTATCTTAATGTTACTCAAGATTTTTTTAAAATAAAAAATTATAATTAATAAGTGCCCCCTCTAACTTAATTTCCTAACTCTGCCACTGGGCATCACTGTTTATGAATTTGAATGCAATTTTATTTCTGAAATTTGAAGTGTAAAAAGCTGACTTTTATTTAGCTAAATTATTTTGAAATTTTGTTAAAATTGTGAATAAATATCAATTTGAAACAAAATAAAAAGAACAAAAAATGGCTGTTTTATATATATATATATATAAAATAAAAAATAAAAGAGGACAATTTGGTGACAGTGAAATTAGATTTTAAATTTAAGTTAATGGAATGATGACTTAGAATTCGTTTAGAAAGGTTATTTTAGTAATTTTTTTATTGTTTACGAAAAGATGTGTAAAAAAATAAAGAAAATGATGTTGTAATTTATAATAATTTTTTTGTCTTTTTGACTAAGATATATTGTTGACAAACGGGACTTTACCATAGTATAAGTTTATTAATTTTCTAACCTTCTATTATTAAAAAAAGGAAAAATCGGCCCATATTATGATAATTGAGAAAAATTACAGCAGAAATTAAGCGAATTTAAGCACAAAAATAAGAAGCAAGCTCTCCTTTTTATTATTATTATTATTTTTGGGGGATCATTTTATCATGGGTGAATTATAAATAAATCTTTGAATTTTACTTAAAATACAAATTATTTTTTGTAGCTTTAAAAATTATATCCTGCCCCTTAAAATTTATAATTTCATAATAAATTATACATTTTATTAATAAATCATAAAATCAATTAACAATTTTTAATAATGTTAGAAATTTAATTTAATTCTTAATTTATGTAATTTTATTATTGAATAAAAAATTAATTAAGAATTTTATTTTTTTAGTTAATTCTGTTTAATAAAAAATTTTGACAAAAAAATATTTATAATTTTTTAAATCACAATAAATAATCTATATTTTAGGTAAACATCAAATATATATATATATATATATATCTGTAACTTATCCTTTTATCATTTATATTTGCATTTAAGTCAAAGAGAGAATGTGGCATGTGTGAGCAACAAACCATTCGTCAAATCCACCTCTCCCCTAATTCAAACAAACTACTGGGGTGGGTGACGCGTGGCATGGCACGCGATAGCAACTGCCTCTCCTCTCCAACCAAACGGTCAATGATGGGGGTGGGTGTTCAAAAACACAAATTAGTAGAACCGATAAATCTAACTAATTTGATTTGAAAATTATTTAAATTCGTCTGGTTTTCGGCTCCAAAACTTTGATTGAGACATATTTATTTATTATTTTTTATATTTTTATATGAAAAATATATTAAAATATAAAATATTTCTTATAAGATTTGAACACTAGTCATAATTGTAAAATTGATATATTCTAATCAACTTAACCAAACTAATTCTTATTAATTTGTTTAATAATATCACATTTATTGTTATATAAAATTCCTATAACTATGAACCGAATTGAACTAAACCAGCTTCTATGGTTCGATTTTGGTCCGATTCTACATGTTGACCGTTCAGCTACGATTTCAATTTGATGGAACCGTAAAAAATGGTTCAATTCCTCATTTACTCTAAAATCGGTCCAATCCAATCCTACTACACCTATTCACTTACCAAACCTGCTTCTACATATATGTCTATTGTTTTATTCATACCCAACAAGATTCCAAATCTCAGCTCGCTCTCTCTCTCTCTCTCTCTCTCTCCCCCCTAAACAAAATGGACAAAAAAAGAGTGTTCACAATTCCACAAGTTGCTGAACACAAATCCAAGGAGGATTGCTGGTTCATCATCAATGGCAGAGTAATCCTCACTTGCCAACACTTCTGTTTCTCTATGATACATATATTTATATATGAATACACTTAAAACATCATAACTACAAACACTTTAATGGGGTAGTTTTTTGGTTTAAATTTGAGTGAATGTCAATGCAGGTATTGGACGTGACGAAGTTTCTGGAAGAACACCCAGGAGGAGAGGAGGTTTTGATCGAATCAGCCGGAAAAGATGCAACAAAGGACTTTGAGGATATAGGACACAGCAAGGCTGCTAAGAACTTGATCCTCAAGTATCAGGTAGGGTACCTCCAGGGCTACAACATTCAAGAAGGCAATGACTCCAATGTTGAGATTGCTTCTAACATGGAATCCAAGCCCAAAGAAATGAAAGCTTTCGTGATCAAGGACGATCCAGTGCCCAAGTATGCGGCTTTTCTCGAGTTCTTCGTGCCTCTGATACTTGCCGCTGGCTTCTTCAGTTACCGCTACCTCACTGGAGCAGCCCAGTTCAGCTCTTAAAATGATTTTGGATTTTGGAATGGCTATCTCTGCTCTTAAATTACTATGATGATGTAGCATGCATGATGATGTAGAAAACGTGATTTTAAGAAAGATCTATGATAATGTAGTGATTTAGGCCTCGTTTGGCAAGTGACTTTTTTAGCCAAAAAGTCAAAAAGTCACTAAAAAAACCAAAAAGCCAACAACCCATACCAAAAAGTCAAAGATTCTCTTTTCTCTCTATTTTTTGCACATCTTTTCGTAAAAAGCCAAAAAGTCATCCCAAACATACTAGTTTTTTTTAGCTCATATTTTAGCCAAATAACCAAAAAGTTACTAAATTAGCATGTTCCCAAACGAGGCCTAAGTTTATTGATATGTTAAGAAGGCTTATAATTGCCAATTTTAAGTATATATATATAGCCTAAAGCTTTCATGTCCTGGGACCCTATGCATATATAGGGAAATCCTTGGTGCCTCGAATTGAGCTGCCTCGAATGGCTTGAATTTCTGTTCACTAGTCCACCGGCCGGACGACCGCAGCTGTCAACCCTTTTGCCGAACGACTGGTCGGATGGCCGGCTGGACAACCAAAAAATGAAATTCAAGCCATTCGAGGCAAGCTCAAATTCGAGGTATGTAGCATTGTTTACATATATATATATATTCACAGCTTCAAAGTATGTCCTAGATCTAGCAGTGATGTTCACTGATGTTGTATGCATCTCCACCCCCTCTAAAGATGTTGAGGCAAAGGCATCTTTGAACCTATTTTAGTTAGTTGAGTCATCCTTATAGACACAGTTCTCTTCAAGCAGGGTAAGACTATACATACATCTAACACTTAGACCCTACAGTGGTAGAAGTCCTGTATACTGGCTGCCCTTTTTAGGCAAAGGGATCCTTGACAGTTCGATTTTCAGATTCGAATGTGCAACAATTTGGCATGAATATGTTCATACAAAATAATAAAATCAAGTTATTGCCAAAGCAACTTCGATATGAACATTTACAAATAACTCTTACAAAAGTGACTGCCAAGTCAGTGGGTCTTTTCCTTATAGAAAAAGAAATGATGATCACTTTTTCATCTATAGGATAAGGGAAAATGAAGAATAAGGTGTTCAGTTCCCTAAGGTTGGATTTAACACCCCAAAATTATTTTGTTAAAATTTGTATGCAAAATGGAGCTGATGATGAGTTCAGCCCACCATGACCTACGCCTAACCACTAGTAATGACTCAGGCATACTGTTCCCAATAAAGGTCCACTTGTATATTTGTTAGCTATCAAAACTTCAAGCCAAGAAGTCAAATTCAAGCATAATCCCCATTATTCTTTAACATATGCAAAGGCTGCAAGAGTCGAAACTAGCTTAAAATATCACAGCAGTATAAATTTCGAATAATTAAGAAAGCGTTGTTGACATGTTCTAAGAATCCTGTGTAGAAAAGGCGACAAAGGGAGAGAGGGGGGTAGGGAAGAAGAGACCTAAAACTGGCAGCACAACATAATCAACTGAGCACCTGGACTAGGGGAACAATGAAAAGCTCATCAACTTCGAACATCGCTATCTAAGTTAGTAACCCTTGTAGATTATAAGGAGGTTGTTCGACGCCCCACTTACGAGTATATCTTCTCTCCCACTTTGGTTGCTGAATTTACATTCTGACTTTTGTTGCTGCATTTATATTCCACTATACAGACAAAAAAATCTCATTGATGTACTCTTCAAACTAACCAACAGGATTAGTCCAGTAAGACAGAGCCTTTGCATCTCAGTACGAGGTTAAGAGTTCGATTTTGGAAATTGTATTTGCATTCCGATATACAGATAAAATTGAAACTAACCAACATAAAAAACAGAACCATTGCACCTCTCACTAGGAAGAGGTCAAGGATTCAACTTGGTCCACCACCATGTAATTCTTCTCTCTCACTTTGAAAGTTGTATTTGTATTCCGATGTACCCAAATAATAATAATAATAATAACTAAGGGCAGTACAGTGCATTTGAACTACGAGTACTCTATTCAAACTACCTTACACATGATTGAAGCGTTGATACAAACAGTTGATGCCAGCATTTCGAATTTTTGAATCACTCTTCAAGCACCCTTTATGATCACTTATTCAGTTCCCTGTTTCATCATGTCAGTAATTTATCAAAATCAAAAGGAAACGCCATTCATACATGCATATGTGTGTGCCACAAAAGGGGCTAGGCTCCTTTTCTGTACAAGCATCGAGCAGAAGACCTTTCTCAATAGGCCTAAGACGGAAGTTCGCTCTGTCCCTATTTATTTATCTTCCTAAGTCGTGAACTAAATAAATAAAGTCATTATCCCCTGCCCTGCCATAACTGAACTGAGGAAGAACTGGTCAGTGTGTGCCACAAAAATAAGTATACCAAAAAAACAAAAAAACAAAAGTTCACCCATTGAGTTCAATATGTTATAAACAGGGGCAGAAGGCCCCCTCCGATTTTTTACAACTTATTATTAATTTTATATTTATGTATTCGTAAAATATATAATGGGATGATCTCTTAAATTTATTTTACCTTCTATTCCATTAATATTTCACAATGTATAATGAAAATGATCTCTAATTATTTTATATTTTAGATAATAACATCAATTTTATTGAGTCGATTTTATTGATATAAGAGATATATATCACTTATTTTTTAACTTTAAAAATAAAATGGTATATATACTTTTTATGAGTAATGCTAGAGAACCTAAAACTTCACTCCTAAATTTATTCACAGTGACATGGTAGGGATGGGGTCTTAGTTGATTGATTTTTAAACAATCAACTGACATCTAATGTTCAATGTCATTTGAGTATAAATTTAAGAGTTATGTTTTAAGGGTTTTAAACATTTTTTACTTCTTATTTATTAGATTATATTAATCAAAAAAATAGCTTAAAACAATGGTTTAACCGATTGTATACTAACATCTAATAGTTCAAAACTTTTAAAAACTAAAAAACTATTTGTTAGATTTATTTAGTTTTCTCATGAAATACTTCTTTCACAACGTTTATATAAGAAATTAAGTTCAATTAGTAATGTACCAAAACTAATTTAGTATTTTTTATGCATATAAAATAGCCCCTTCTGAACAAATTTTTTAGTTCCGCCCTTGGTTATAAATAAATATATTATATATACACATTGGAGACTGTAGCTTAGGAAGGGAAAATCTTGCATGTGGCAATACTTCCCCTGATGTCCTAGTGAGATGCAGGAATTTTGGCTAACTGAACTATTCCATAAATAATTTTAAGCATTAAAGAAAGCTTTGATAATTGACTGAATGATACACTTCGCTACTCTTTTCCCTTTGCAGTCACCGAGCGAAACAAAAAGATGGAATGAATAACAGAAGACTATTCAAGGTTCTACATGCTACACCAATAGTTCTATAACTACAAAACACAAATGAAGATTAAGAAAAATTAACTATATACATCAAAAAAAAAAAAAACTGCAAGTGGCAGAAATGTGGATTTTTCTGCTTTTTAGGAATACAATGTGGACCAAAATCCTCAGATATCCCCTTGGTTCATACGATAATAATACTACAGAATTTACAGGTCAAGAAAATCAAAACTGGGAAAGAAGTGGATGAGGCTATTACCACAGCATCACAGTAAAATTATGACCATCGACATTCAACATTATATGACATCAAATAGAAGACAAAAACACACCTGCCTTGATCAGCTATCAGCATGAAGAATGTGCAACACTGTTTTGGGACTTGTCCACCCCCACATACTTGCTATCAATGACAAAATGCTGAATGAAGAATCTATTGCTGCTCCTTAAATTGCATGCAAGGCAAATAAAACTGCATGGCGAACCAATACCAAATTAAGACTCCAAAAAACAAAATAACTCAGAGAGAGAAGAAAACATTGAAAAGCATTATATATTCAAAACGTGAGAGGATGAAAGCCAGTATTCCAAAACACATATATGGAATACAAATTATAGTTATTTCACACACAAAAACAAGCACGTACATACAACACACACACCATCGTCTCTTTTTTAACAGATGGAACCAAAGTAAAAAGAGTGCTTCCCAATTGAATTTTAAGTGAAACTATTTACAATGTGCTATGTCATCACTCATCAGGTCACCTCACAATTTGCTTGACTATCGGTGATGAGACCTAGAAAAAGCTGCTGCTAGCAATCTTAAAAGAGAATTTCTAAAGATTCATCTCATAACTTCCAAGAAAATTTCTCCTTCCAATAAAAACATTCCAAATCCTGCCTATTTTTATTAAGAATAATATATTGTTGAACAAGCATTATTGGGAAGTGTTTGGGTGTGCAACCCCTATGCAACTTGGCGTAAGTTCTCACAAATATACGTAAGTCACCTCACAAAATCACGTAACTTAAACACAAATTCACGTAAGTTTACCCATAAAAATTTGGAAAAATCACAATTTGGCGTTAGTTCTTACAAACATACATAAGACACTTCACAAAATCGCGTAACTTAAACACAAATTCACGTAAGTTAACCCATAAAAATTTGACAAATCACAACTTGGCATAAGTTTTCACAAACATACGCAAGTCACCTCACTAAATCACGTAACTTAACACAAATTCCCATAAATTAACCCATAAAACATGTGGCAAGTTTTTACAAAAATGTGTAACTTAAGTCACAAAAATACATAAGTAAATGGCATACAGTATGCCTTGCACACTCAAGACTTTTCTTTCCAGGGAAGTCCATGAAAAGCAATCTAATGCAATTGAGATTGGGAACAAACTTAGATTGCCATGCTCAACTGATATATTTCACCTAGAATATGAAGAGTGAGGTTTCCTCCAAAAGAATGCCCCTAGCACTATAACGGAAGCTAATGCACCATGTCATTAACCTATAGTTGGGACAAACATGGTTCAACCCACAAGGAAGCGCATAGGACACGCATCCTAGTACTAGTGATCCGTGTGAATTAAGTTCTATAAAGTGTGGAAAGTTGGCCCTAAGGTGACCGAAGTAGGGCCTTCTAGTAAGATGATAGGCACTACTGATATGGCAGGGGACCACTAGAGGTGGAGGAAGTGAGAGTTGAGCAATCTTGAGAGAAAAAAATAATGGCAATTGAGAAGTCTTGTTCTTTTTCCGGAGGAGCTGAGTTGTCCAAGGGTAATTAGAAAGTAGGAAGCCTCAACTCATGCAAGGAGATCCCCTTATACAGAGAGGATGAACCACTGGGGAACAATTCACTTCTGGATTGGTGGTTCAACCCTCCTTAATTCAATATTATGGAGATATTCCATCCACCATTGTGTCCCATGATCAAAGCTCGAGGATCCGCAGTCGTATCATGAGGTCTGTAGTGGTAGGTATGATACACTTTGAAAGTTGCATCAAAGGGACTCCAATGATAGGTATGATATGTTCTTCAGAGAGTCATATGTCCTGGTCAACGCCTCTCTCTTGGACTCGTCAAGGTGGATCCACTTGAGGAGGTGGGCTAGACAACCTTGACGATCCTTCAACTTTAGCCTCCAAGCCAGGAGTCCTTTAGTAATCCCGAACAGGGGTTTACTAGGCCTTAATCCCAACCTAAGCGACAATGGGCAATGCTAGGATGCTCATGGTGAGTGAGACACCAATCGGTAGCAGTCTCTAAGTGAGCTAAGCAAGCCGAGTGGGTGCCAGGGGTGTGCTATAGCTCAATGTGTGGGGGGCAAATAGAAGCATGAAGCCAGTGAACCAAAGTCTCTAAGACAAAAGATGAAGCTCACTACACAAAGGAGATTAAGTTTCCATACAATATTAGGATTTAAATTCCTATTTTGAAATAGGGTTTCTAGCCTATAAATATTAAGGTCTTTGCATTGTAATATTAGCTTTGGAATAATATAGTGTGTTTAAGGTTGTGGTTGTTGTGGTTGTTGTGTTAGGGTTGTGGCTCTTTTCTTCTTCTTTATTCTTCTTTTCTCCTCTTCCCTGCAGCATTTTAATCAAGAGGTTTCAACAGTGTTTTTTGGAGAGGAGAATAGAGAAGAATATAAATTAGAGGGAAGAAAGATAATAGAGAGAAGAGAGGAGGAAAGAGAAAAAATGTGAGGAGAACAGAGAGATCGAATTGGAGAGAGAACCATGTAAGAAGAAAGAAAAAAGTGGGTCTTTGAGAAATGTATATGCTGCTTGCTTATGTTGGGAATTGGAAAAAGGATAAACTATAAGAAATGAGAGCAGTGGCACGTGTAATGAATGGGGCGAGAAAGAGGTATGATAAATTGCTTTCATTTGGAAGTAGGAATAATGAATACATTGAGGCAGACTTTGCTGCTTTTGTCTTTAAGTGGGGTAATGAATAGATGTAGAGAAAGTCATTTGTTAAACAACTGAATAATGATATTATATATATATACACATGAGAGAAAAAAATGGCAATTTTTTTTTTCAATTGAACCCCTACAAACCAGATCTAGTAAAATAACAGACCAAAATTAACTGGTTTGGAGGGTTTTGGTTGGTTCAGTCGGTTTGATCAGGTTTAATGCCAAGCAGAGGAAGATAAAATGAAAATCTCTCACAGCATCCATCCAGATTTTCATTCAGTTCCATTACAATCCTAAACATCCAAAACCTATTTAAAACACCTGAAAGGAATTCTATGGGTAGATGGTAGGCACAAAATTAAAATATCTAGGTAGCATTTGGTTTACTTTTCAAACTCAACTCTATTTTTAAATCATGATTTGGATGAAACATATTAACCAAACATATTTTCAAAATACAACTCAAAATTACTTTCAAAACTCATTTCTTCTCCTTTTTTTTTTTTATATTATTATTCATCAATCAATCAATCACTTTTTCTCTCTCCTCTCTCCTCTCACATTCTATGCATCAATCAATCAAAAAAAAAATTACAAATCATCCCAAAACTATTTTCAAAACTCATAACCAAATAAATTTTCTCTTTTCAAATCATGATTCAAAAACTCAAAACTCAAAACACAACTCCACACTCAACTCACAATTCTAAAACTAAATCAAACGGACAGTATTTGCTTAACAGTCTCATTCCCATCAAACATATATAAATGTAATGCATACTTTACATACACGTGCATATAAGCTATATAAGCAGACTGGCAATAAATTTTTAATAGCTCAATAATTTCAGCTACATTTTACTGAACCTTGCTGACAATTCACATGCTGCATGTAAATAAGCATAATTGCAAATATATTGTGAAATATTATAATCCAATAAAAAGATAACAATCAATCTAGTTACAGAAAACAATATATGGTTAGAGTTCAAGAAAGCTCACCAATCAAGCAAAGAAGAACAATCCAAAAAACCATTTGAATAGGCCGACTATATTGCATTTGATACTGAGACCTTTGAAGCAATCTCTGAATAGCTCCATACCAAGTATAGAGTTGCTTGTCATAGCAATCATCACAACCAGATGAACCATCCAGGCAACTCTTACTTTTTTCGCAACATGCATTAACACCCTGTGCAGAGGAAGCAGGAATATAAGCATCGGCAACATACTACATAAATATGGAAATCAAGAAGTATACCCTTGTCAATGGCAGAGATTGTGATGTACTGTCAGCTTCTTGGGGATGATCCATATTCTTCAATTTCCTGTACCCATTTTTTGGCCACTTCAGCTTAGATGCGGCCTCCATCGTATTTAGGAACCCTGAAAAACTGGGTATCTTTCGAGGAGATGGCCCAGTGTGTCCAGAGGAACTCTGAGGGAAAGCATCATCAATAACTGCAATCTTCCAGGAACCAATATCAGCACTAGCACTTGCCGTCCTGCGATGCCCAGGCAACTTCTCCTCCATAGCCTCGACTAGATTGCACTCCAGTAAATGATGTGAATTCTTTGAACACTCGTGCGTTAACAGTTTATCAGTCTCTTGTGGGTTAGCCAATAGTTCAGCCTGGACATTAATTTTTGGAGAAGTTTTGTCTGCGTGCATTGCTGGTCCCGAAAGAAACATTGCAAGTTCATGGGATTCTCCTTCATCCAATCGCACCCATGGCAAAGGTGGCTTGCCGTCTGAAATGGATAATTCCCGCAATGAACTCTCAGTTTTTGAAATCTGGCACCCAATTGCATTTACGAATTCACAATGCCTCTCTTTGGCATCATCAGCTAAGGTACTATCGTAACTAGACTTGACAGCCCGTTCAAATTCCTCCAACTGCATGAACAGAAGAATAAGCAATTCATCATTCATTATGCAAACATGGGATCAGCCCAAAAACACCCTTGTTCCATGACCAAGGACAGACCTAGGGGTGGCAAGCAGGAGCAATCGCCAACCCTATGATTTCCAAAAATCTGCTTATTATACTAGTATTATTAGCTACTAATTATTTCCAAAATATATAGCCTTGCCCCGTTTAGATTTTTACTTATTTTAAATAAATTTCATCTCAATCTACATTTCACTTTCTATGTCCATACATGATACATCCTAATTCATACATTAACATATGATCAAAGTATTTTAATAAAGAGAAAGATTAAAGTTTCAAAATATTGAGAGTGTTAAATAAACACGACAGCAACCATTTAAATTTCTTAATTAAATTGTGTGCACACATAGATGTCATTAACACAAGGAAACAAGCTCATTTATATATATTTTTATTAATTTTTCATTTCTCATGCCGTTACAAATTAATATTGCAGTTTTTTTCCCCCAAAATTCTTGTTAGTGTATATGTTCGTCCCGTCTAGGTTAGAATCCCGAGTCTATCCCCGCCACAACCCAACCCAAACCAACAACAACAGAAATATATATATATATATATCATGGAGAGAAGGTGAGGCGGAGATGACCTGCCATTTGGTAGTGCCGATGGCAGTACGCAGGTCCCTACGAAGTTCTTCAGAATCCCACTTACTGGAATCTTTCATTGAGTGAATCCATGTCCTATAAGTCGATTCCATCCTTCATAACATAATAGACAGCAAAACGTTAATAAGAAACAATCAATAATCTCTCATTAATATGCATTAAAATCTACACATTCATCTGCATAAACATAAAACCAATCTAAAAATGTGCAAGGCAATCAAAATCAAAACATAAAAACCCTAGGTGGGCAATGAAACGGCACCTGTCGGCGGATTCCTGGACCTCTTCCGCTGCAGAGAAGAACGGATCCTTTTCCCACCGGTCAAAATGCGACGCCATATCTAAATTCACAAGCTTTTCTTACCAAAATCTGTCTAATTTGGGGAGAATCTATGAAAGTTTTGAAACTTCCAAAAGATAAATGTCAGAATCTGTCAAAATATCAGCACAAGGTCTCCAGAAACAGCAATACAACAAACCGATGGATCATTGGCTTCAACAATAGGAGGGCCTGGTTTGGTTGAGAATTTTTTTTTATTTTTTATTGTAGTCTGAGAGAAATATTTTCATTTCTCTTCTCATAATAGATAGAGAGAGGGAGAGAGAGGGAAATAAATGATTGGCTGCGGAGAAGAGTAGTTTACGTTTTACACCGCATCCATAGATCGAGGTCGATTACGGTTTCGTCAACGGAGCCGTTCGATTATGTTTGTCGCGGCAGTTGGACTTTCTCCTTAAAAAATATAAAATGTCTTAAAAATTTTAGAATAAATTACATTTACACTCCTAAAGTTTGGGTTTAATACAGATCACCATTAACATTTGGAAAATTATATTAACTCTTTGTTATTGTAATTATTTATACGGAATAAAGATATTGAACTTATACAGTCTCTCTTTTTTTGCTTTGTTTTATTTTATTTTATTTTTTTTTTCCCTTTCCTTCACTTTTTTTTTAATGTAATTTTTTCTGTTTTTTTACTAGAAGTTGTTGCATTTTATATAAGCAGGGGTTTATGAAATGAGAGTATTAACCACAGGGATAGAAATGCAATTTTTCTAAAACGTCAAGGGGTGAGGTGAGTAAAAATTAGACCAAACCTCAAGGGATGCCAATGTAATTTACCTAAAATTTTATTATTATAAAATGTCTTAGCGTAGGACTTGAAAAATTATTAGTTGATTTATGAGTATTTGTTTTGGGGGTTACGTAATGTTTATGAGTCGTGGCTATGTGCTTAATTCATCACAAATTATTATATTTCGTTATGTTTTTTAATTATTCCATACAAAATCGTGGATCTCACTATCGATTATAATGCACATAAAAGTATCACGTGGCGTTGTCTCTGAACTAATCAACTCACACCATGCAGGTTCATATACCGCACCTATGTGAAACATTTTCTAAAAAATTTGATAGAATTTTTCATATTTCTAACATTACTCTTAAAAAAATTAGGGAAATTATATATCAGTGACGTACAAAAAATATATTTATAAAAAATAATAAATATTATAAATATTAATAATTATAATTATAATTTTTTATTTTTTTATTTTTCTCTAATGACACTGATATGTAATTCCTCAAAAAATAATAGTAATAAGTCAAACAAAAATTAAAATTTATTTTTTATTCACTTCTTCTTTTTTTTTTTTTTTTGATGAATATGAATTTTTTTATTCACTCTATAAAGTCAAATATTTCTTTTCATTTACATTACTTATTATACATTTCACTATAAAAAAATTAAAATAAATTTAAACATTAAATTTTTGGAAATTTTTTTTTTAAGGTTCCTGAAATTAAAATTTTATAAGATAAATGACATATAATATTTTAATAGTAGTTGGAGTCCCTCAACATTTTATAGAAAAAAAAAATCGACTAAAAGATTTTGGCCTGAATCAGAGAAATTTCAATCTCGACACAGAGAAATTTCAAAATTTCTCTGGCTTGCCTATAAAATTTCTCTGCAAATGTAATCAAAGAAATATACTCTAGTGCATTTGATTTTCACTAGACACATTACACACCTATATGTTGATTTCTTTGACACAGATTTTCTCTGAAATTTCTCTTCTATGTTGATCTTCTTTAACTATTACACATTTGTAATCTGACTTGCATATAAAATTTTCCTGCAAACGTAGTCAGCGAAATTTATATTCTCTGCAAATGTAGTTAGAGAAATTTACTCGCAAGTTGATTTCTTTAGCACATTTGATTTTCTTTGAAAGTTTTCTATAGATGTAGTCAGAGAAATTTACTTGCATATGGATTTCTCTGGCACATTTGATTTTCTCTGAAATTTCTCTACCATGTTGATCTTCTTTGGGCATCACACACTTACATGTCCAGAGAAAATTACAAATTACAAATAAAAGTCTAAAGAAAATTACAAACTTATAAGCATGTTAAACATAGAGAAAATCACAGAGAATTACTAACTAATCCACAAAATTACAGAGAAAAACATATTTGAACACAATTCTAATTAATTTCTCAATCCATACATCTAATCCAGAGAAAATTAAAAATCACAAATAAAAAATAGCAAAAACAAACTTGCTTCAATTTAGCAAAAAATTTGAACTTTTTAAATACAACCTTGCATTTGTTCACAATAACACATAACAAAACACTTTTTTGGTTTTCTTCAAAAACATAACACTATTTTCCCATTTGCTTGTCTAATGATATTCACAAACAAATAAAAGACAAGACTCTAAAGCTGTCTTAAGCACTCTATGATTTGCAATTCTCTTGTTTCTCTCTCTTTATCTCTCTGAAAAGTTTCAATTTTCTATGATTTTGGCTCTCTTGTTCCTTGAATTTGAATCACTATACCTTCAATCTTAACTTCTAGAGTATGTAAATCTATTTCTAGGTTTTAGATGTTTAGAAAAGTGCAATCTAAGGCCTAAGTAGTTGTTGAAGAGAGGTCAGTAATAAAGGGTGATCGTCGAATTGGTGACTAGTGACGGCAATGCAACACTGCAATAGTGTACAGATGGAGAGGGTCAGTGGTTCAATAGGTGAAGAGAAAGAAAGTTGAAAACGGAAGAGAGAGTTTGCTGGGTTAATAATGAGGGACCTTAGCTAATAAAAAATATATTAGATCTCTCATACTATTCAAAGTTTGGTAGGGATCTTTCATTAATTTTTCCTAATTTTTTTCATCTCATATTTTAAATAATAAAAAAAATCATAAAAAAGTCATTTTCTAAACAATCCTATATATAGTTTTGTGATGCATGTTTAGAGATGGCGTTGAGGCCTATTCTTATACCTTAAAATAATACAGTCTAAATTTGTTTGTTTACACTTGTTCACTTAAAATATATATATATATATATATATATATCTTTATTTAGACTTAAAAATGTGTTTCAACAAATTTAGTTAAAATGGGTATGTATCAAATAATTTGTTTATTTAATTAATGTATTTTTTAATTGAAATATATATCATTAAAAAAAAATTGCACCAATCAAAGTCGAAATAATTTTTAACCAATTGCATATACATATATAGTCATGTATTTAAAAAAATAATAATAAATAAGAATAGGATTGGATCTTATGATTCATGTATTTATATGAATTTCGGATTATTGTGGTCCAAGTGGATTTTTGAAAATTTTGATATAAACCATAATAAAATATATAAAAAAAAAAATTTAAAATCTCACACAATCGAAAAATGGAATTGGGGTCACTGCTGTGCCTTTGGCACAGCAGTGACTGTTGTGCCTCATTTTGTGGTGCATTATGGATTTATTTTTATAATCTGAACCGTGCATGTTGTAAGGTTTGTTGAGTACTTCATGCTTACCAAAAATCATATTAATCGGATACCAATAACTATATGATTGATAACCAAAAAAATAGACAAGAAGTTTTTCTTTTGAAAAATAGTATAAAAATATGCAATTCGATCATATAGTTATTGATATCCGATTAATATGATTTTTGGTAGGCTTGAAGTACTCAACAAATCCTACAAAATGAACGGTTCAAATCATAAAAATAAGCTCATAATACATCTCAAAATAAGGCACAACAGTCACTGCCTCACTGCTGTGCCAAAGGCACAGCAGTGACCCCAAGTCCTCGAAAAATAGTAAAATATCAATAAGAGGAAAAGGTTGTTTTCCTTAATGATTAAAATTTAAACTCCCTTCCTAACATTAGGCTAATGACAAATGAGATAATGTATCCCATTGGGCAGATTAAATAATCCATAATAAGATTTTGAGTGACTTGACCTCGTTTGAAAACATGCTATTTTTTTTTATTTTTTACGAAAGTATGTGCAGAAAAGTAGAGAAAGTAATGTGACAATTTATAGTAATTTTTTGACTTTTTAGCTAAAATAGTTACTCCCCAAACAAGGCCTAATATATATTTTATCAATGGTAAATATTTAATATATTTACTTATAAATTTATAAAAAGAGAAATTAAAAAAAGAAATAAAATTGGACCTTTATAGCGAAATTTTATCAATTTAAATTATAATTTTTTTTGATTGGTTTTAAATCTAAAAATTCTTATATTTTTTGAACTAAAACTAATAGAAAATTTATTAATTTAGTTTGATGATTAAAATATAATTCCTTTCGCCAAATTTACTTAACAAAAAATAAGTACATAATCTAAATTAAAAATAATAATAATTTAACAAAATTTAAAATTTATTTTGTTACAATAATATGAAGGAAAATCTATATAATAAAGCAGAACGGATTTTGAAAATATGTTAGACACAACTGTCCTACTAGGACATTTCAATGGTTAAGATTCGTTTGTCTATTTAGATAGATGGCTGAGATGACCCCTTAAATATATATCAATATATAACTGCACTTACTTCCCGCCCAAAGACTGAGCTTCCTACTTACCCATGTCTTCTCACATTCCCGCTTGCCCACGTCTCCCCTCCCTTCTATCCTTATCCTTCTCCCTTCTCTGTTCTCACCCACCTCATTCCTTCTTTAACTCTCTCAAGCTCTGTAACGATCTGCAATCTATCAAACGATCTGAGCTCTCCAACACAGGTATGTAAATATCTCTCTCTCTTCTCTCTCTCTCTCTCTGTAATGGGTCTTGATCCCTCTTTGATTTTAATGATTTAAGTGTAGAGTGGGTTTCTGCAAGACTGCAACTGGTTTTGTATCCGAATCGAAAATGCTCTGAATATGCTCCCTTCGAACTCGCACTCACTATGTTTGATTTCTACACTCGCTAGGTTTGATTTCTGCCTCTCCCCTTCTCTCTTTGATTTTGGTTTTACCCTAATGACAGTGAGTCTTCGCTCTCCTTTCGTAGATCAATTTATTACTTCTTTTAATTAATTTCAATAAATTTCTTGATTTCTAATTTCGTAGATCGGTTTATTGCATTCCAGTTTATTCCCACTTGAAGGTTTGAGTTTGATCGCAATCCGAATCAACTTTCACTTTCTTTTGGATCGCCATCTTCATTGATCTTCCGTATCTGAGATTTGATCAGCAAAAAGGTATGTAATTCTCTTTCTTTCTCTGTTTCTGACAATGTAATGTGTCCCAAATATGCTCTAGAGAAGAGAAAAAAATGAAATAAAATGGAGAAGTGAAGGAGAAGATTTTGTTGCATAATCACTCTGATAAGCTTGAATTTTTGGTTGAATAAAGGAACAAAAATTTAATACTACTTTGTTGGATTTCAAGTTGTTTTAGTGCCAGTGTTCTAACTATCTCAAGGTTTGATCACTCTACTTGGTAATCTTTTAAGCATTGATAACAGATGCCTAATGATTGAGCTAGGACTTGAGCATGTCTAAAATTGAATGGATTAACCCAGAAAAGTAAGGGGAGAGCTTGAAGTCGATCCTTTCTTGATATGTCCACATGAGTACTTTGCTCATCTTGCAGTATTGTGTTAAAAGAAAAGATGGGAGGTGGAGTGGAGGATGCTTCGCATAGATATTGAATTATAAATTTTAGATGATATCTGCAAGTAGATTTAGTTTTCTGGGTTATATTACCAAACACATTGTTCTTTAATGTTTCATAGACTTAAGTGCATCATTGTGTTACCATCATTTTGCAGACCGATACTGTTGTCCTCTATGTGTGTCCACTTCTGTTTTCTCGTGGAAGGTAACTCTGGCTGGGTCTTGAATTTCATTCCTTTCATGTAGCTGGTGTATTGAACTGTTGAAGTGGTACTAAACGATGAGACTTTTTAGTTATATTCTAGAATATACTTACATTGTTTTAACTTTAAGAATTATCTTATTCTTCAAATTTGGGAGAGAGATTTTACATGTAGTACATTCAAGGTTGAATGGTGGAGAAATGATGGATTCACATTCCTCCTCTCTTGGACAATGCTTGCGTCTAAAATAAATTATTCATTTTATTAAGTAATATAAGAGGTTGTCGCTGGATGCAATGGCAAGTGCTACTTGCCCCAGCATTGTGGTTCAAGTTCGAGTCATAGAATCAGGAGGAAGATTGTGGAATTTAGACCTAACTATAAGGGTTAATTCTGATATCTGGGCCTTTGGCGAGGACGGTAGGGGATAAGGGGCAAGATTGTAATGATATTGAGTCATGCTAAGTGTGTTGAATTCTACATTAAAAGTCTACATGTGAGGTCTTGGGATATAATTGGGGACTATGAACCCAATTGATATCATAGGTTGGCCCTTTTATGTGAGAATCAAGGTTGTTGTTATTATTAAACACCACTCTATGCGTGTTTGTGCTTTATGTTTAGTTTAGTTTATGTTTTTGTCTACTTCCCTCTCCACCTGCCAGATGGGAATACATGAGAGAGGGTGTTAGCTTATTTACATTGTTGGACTCATTTTGAATAGTTTAAGATTTTTGGACAATTGGTTATCTAGCAAAATGTAACCAATCCATAGTCCATTGGTAAAGTTTGTAGCATCTTGCAGATAGGTGTCAAAGACTTAACTGTTCAGTGCAAGCCACAATTAAAGCCTGAATTGACTCATTTACATATTATCATTAAAAAATGGTACAAATATCTCTTACCACGATGAGTTTTACATTTGGTTTTTGAGAATTAAATCCATAGGAGGCTGTTCTGATTTATGGAATTTTACTTTCACTCTGCTGTTTGCCAAAACTGATTTGCTATTTGTGCTCATGGCGCTAGGTACAATGTTTTGTTATAACTAAAACTTTTCAAATGCTTGTTTGGAATTTGATGGTGGACATCATCAATATGTCAATCTGCAGGACTGCAATTGTCCTAGGCACTGCTATCCCCCTTGCTCTGTTTGTTGTCTGGAATGCTGTTATTCTCCGATCAATCTCAAGTTTTGAAATAGGCTCTGATAAGATTATTGATCCCTTACAACAATTGCAATCTACCAACCGAGTTGTTGGGGTAAGTAATTCCATGTACAAGAATTGGAATTTTGGGTGGACAAGTTGACCGATGGTAAATGGAATATTCATCTGAATATTATATCACTTATTTGTGATAAAAAAAAATTAATAATAAATACATTACTTAAAATAATAAATTTTACGTTGTTTATATAGTGTGGAATATGTCTTATATTAGTTCAGTATAGGGATTTACATTTTTATGGACTATATTAGTTAATGTGAATCTGTTACAGAATTGTTTGGAGTTAGTTGATTGAATTTAAAGTTTGGGATGAAATTCTTGCTTATCTATTTGTGTCTGGACATCGATCAATGAAACAGGATTGTTTAATGATATTTGTAGATATCTGTGCTATAGACAGTGACAATAATTGGGACTACTGATATTATTAGTTTATGTGTGTTGGCTACATATTTTGTAAAAGCCAGTTACAGTTCGACACGTGGCGAAGTAAGGGCAATACAGGAAGAATGTTTAATCTTCGATCACGACCGTACACGTGGCGGTTAATGTTGGTTCTTGCGTGGTCTGAGTAGCATTGGATCAGCGAAGAGATACAAGGTGACGTGGCTTCAACGGTTACTCACATTCAAATTCAAATATAGGAGGGAAGCCCAACTGCAAGTAATGGCGTAGTGGAACTACTTCTAAGGCAGCATGATCAAGCAATCATGGAGGAGCAGTTCGACAGTTTGAAGTGCAGTTCGATGGTCATCCCTGAGGAGTATAAATAGCAGGGAAGCCCCCAGAAAAAGCCCC
>JAPPVO010000016.1:171777768-171840854 GCA_030407325.1 Camellia japonica
CAATCAATCCCTATGCTTGGTTGGAGGTATTAGTAAATTGTAGATGAAAATGTTACCTAATATGATCAAAATATGCCGGCAAATTTATTTAGAAATGAGATGGAAAGTATATATATTTAAAAATGCTATAAATTTATAAAAGTTATTTTAAAAAATTCATTTATAGATGACAATTGTTTTAAGTGTTGCTCATATCTTACTAAATCTATACCATACAATTCGTTTTGGAATAAATTTTCATGGTTTGTGGCATATTTTTATTTTTTTAAGATACTTTTATGAGAAAATTTGTTTGGAATTGTTGATTTGTAAGGGCTAATTATAGGGAAGGAAACAAATAAATTTGAAAAAAAATAAAGAAGAAAGAATTTTGTGTTGGAGACAAAAATTGATTATTGGGTTTCTAAAGAAAAGTGTGTTTCTAATTAATGATTTATTCTATATTAAAAAAAAAAAAAACAACAACAAAATTTTCAGATTATGGAATAATGATAAATACCTCTGCAGCACCAACAGCTCTAGCACACCACCAGCTCATTGTATTAGATTGTTGTAGGTAAAGACGAGAAAGTATGAAAGAGAGAAGCAGGTGAAGGGAAATATGAATGACCAAGAAAGCAAATATATGATCTAATTATATATACACCTTAATTATTTGAATTGTTTCACTGTCAATTAGGAACGGATCCAGGATTGAGATTTTGAGAAGCTATTCTATAGTTTGAAAAATTAAGAAGGGTTATTCTATATAATTTTAAAAGTATCTAAAAAAAATTTAAGAGTAATAATTTTAAATTATTTTAAAATTTTTAATATAATATATAATATTTTTAAAATTTTTGGGATGTGGTAGCCCCAGCCGGCCCTAGATCCTTCATTGCTGTCAATTGAATAATCTAATGAACAATATCTGCATCGGAAATGCTAGGGATCTAATCAAAAAAAAGTGTCCAAAAAATAAAATATATTAAAATTGGTGTGGTATAGGCCCTATGTGGAATATTGTATTTTATGGGTAATTATCCTAGGAGCTCCGTTTGAGAGCTCGAATTTGACAGCCCCGAATGCCCCTAATTCCAAAAATGGGGTCGTTTTTGTTTTTGTTTTTGTTTTTTTTTTTTCTTTTTCAGCAGAAGAACGAAGAAGAAGAAGAAGAAGAAGAAGAAGGAGGAGGAACGAAGAAGAAGGAGGGGGAGGGGGAGGAGGATGAGGGGGGGACTGGAGGGGGCCCAAAAAATGGGGCTGGAGGCGGAGGTGGGGCGGGGGCGGGGGGCGGAGACGAGGCAGAGGCGACGAGTCGACGGCGGGCGAGGCGACGAGCAGCGACAGAGGCGATGAGCAGCGACAGAGGCGACGAGCCGACGGCGGGTGAGTTGACGAGCAGCGACGATCGTGGCAAGCTCGGCGACGATCGGCGACGATCTCCCTCTCCGCTCTCTTCTCTCTTTCTCCCTCTCCCTCTCCCTCTCTCTCTTTTTCTCTCCCTCTCCCTCTTCCTCACTGCGTATCAGACTGGAATGGCTGAAACGACGTTGTTTCAGCCATTCGGGGCATTCGGGGAGAGATATTCGAGGTACAAAACATTTCTCTTATCCTAGACTAATAATTTTTCATATTTTCTAGACATTATTTTGGATGGAGAAAAGTTAGGGATCATGAAAAAATTTCATGAAAATAATCATGAAAGAGTTATGATCCTTGGATTATCTTAATTAGTGTGTGGTGTTTTATTCTAAGTGTAATCCAAGAGTCACAAAACTTTCATAATTATTTTTATGAAAGATTTTTCATAATACCTAGTATTACTGTTTTGGAAACATGAATCATATGCACAAATTTTAACTATGGTATAATTTCGGAAGGGTTTTCATGTTTCATAGATGTGAGAGTGAGACCACTTGCATTTAACCATTATGTATGGATTGCGGATAAGTGTGCTTGTTTAAAATTTATTAATGAGAATTGATTATTTTAATTATTATTATTATTATTATATTATTATTATTATTATTATTTTATATTTGATAGAAGGACGTGTAAAAAATAAGTTATCTTGATGATTTTATTTTATTTTATTTATTTTTTTGACTATAAACCAATATTGGCAAACAAAGCCTGAATGATAAGGTTGCAAGTTAACTGTTATATAAAAAAATAAACAATAATGCTAGAATGGTTATCTTTACATATCACAAAATGCTTGTCATTTCATGATATTGATATTAGACATGAGTGATGAGACTTTTTAAAGTATCGTAATATCAATGAGAAATTCTAATACACACCTATTTAAAAAGATATATCATACACATTTTTAATTATATTATTTTTTTATTTAGTTATGATCAATTTTTTTTTAATTATGATTAATGAATTATTTAGTTATGTCTCATATTGTGTTTAGTTATGTCATTTTTTATTTATTTTTAATTATGATTTAAAAAATTAAAATTATATCCTTTATCTTTTTAATTATAAAATGCATAGTATTTCTCAATTACAATATATAAGATGATAAATATTTTATAATAAACAAGTATGGTCATTTCAAGCATTATTGACAAAATAAAAAGACCAAATTGAACCCTCAAGGGTTGATGTAGTGTGTAGGCTTGGGATTTAGGAGTTTGCTCCTCTCTAGGTCTCAAGTTCAAAACCTCTTAGGTGCTATCAATTCTTGTGTTGGGCCAATCCATACAGAGATTTGCTCTATCTTTAAATGGGCCCCTGCTAGTGGACGGTGGGATTAGTTCCCCAGGGATTCGTCGAGGTGCGCGTAAGTTGGCCCGGACACCCTAAGTTATCAAAAAAAGACCAAATTGCTTGAAGGACAAAAATCTGTCACAGCACAGCAAGTCACAAGATAGAAACCATGCAATGTAGACATAAAATTGGATCAAATGTAGGGATGGTAATTTGAACCCGGCCCGACGGGGACCCGATCCCCCGACCCCGATTAGAATGGTTTTTCTCCAAAAAATACCCCCGTGGAGATGAGGATGGTATTCGAAATTAAATCCCCGATCAGTTTTGGGCCGGGGACGGTGATCAGTGTTCAAGTCCCAGCCCGTCCCCGTTCCAGCCCCGGCCCCGGTCCCAAATTTTCCCGAAGTAAAATTACCATTTTACCCCTCTATATATATATATATATATAAACCAACCCTTTTCACTCACACAACACAGCAGCACCTCACTCACTCATCAATGCCTCTCGTCTCTCTCTCTCTCTCTCTCTAAAACCCTCTGCCGATCTTCATCTTCCCCCACCGCCGATCTCCCTCCTCTCATTACCGCCGAGATCTGAGTTCACTTTCCTTGACCTCCGTCACTATCTCCGACTGCCGATTGAGCCACCACAACTCCACCGTCTCTTTTTCTTCTCCAACGGCGGTGAGGCCAAGCTTGCTGAATCACCGCCACCATCACAACTGTTTGTAGCAGTTGCAGTGACACCATCCGATCCGGTGGTGACCTTAGATTTGGAATTTTCCTTCTCTCTCGCTCTCGATTTGTTATATATATATATATTAGATTTGAGCATCAAATCTCTCTCTCACTCTCTCTATGTTGTTGTTGATGATGATGAATAGATCTGTTAGATCTGATTTATTTTTTTTTACATTTGAGCTCATCAGATCTGTTAATGGTGATGACAATGATGAACAGATTTATATGATAATGATGAACATATCTCTCTCTCTACTATGTTGTTGTTGTTGTTGATGTTGATGATGAACAGATCTGTTGGATCTAATTATTTTTTTGGCCGGGAAATTTTCGGGGTTGGGGAAGCTCGATCCCCGTTAGGGGGCAGGGGTGGATATAGGCTCCCCGTCGGGGATTGGGGCTGGGGATAGGAGAATTTCCACAGTCAGGGATCAGGGACGGAGGGTGTGATCCCCGGCCCCGCCCCGTTGCCATTCCTAATCAAATGCCTTTGTCATAATGTGACTGTTTCTAAAAAAGGAAATTATAAATGATATGGGAGGACACATGAATCATGCTTAGGGGGGCCAAACCTCATTGGGTGATATATTATACATGTGTTAACCTTAATAAATTATGGCCTCGCTTAGAAAGTTAGCTATTTTAATAAATTATTTTAATTTTTAATTATTTTAGTAAATTAAAATATTTGTGTTTGAAAAATGAGTTGTATTTTTTTAATAATTAGATGTGATATTTGTGAGAGAAAAAGTAAAATGATTATGAATTTGATGTGACCTTTTGTCTTATTAGATATTAATATATATATATATATATTTGTTTTTTAGCCTAAAAAGTAAAGAAAATCCTTTCACAAACACTCCTAGTAGAATTTTGGGCAGCTACCACTCCATAATTGAAGAACATAATAACATAAAAAATGTAAAATTCAAGGATTTTTAATTTATCAATGCCGGGATTTCAAAAAAAATTACGAAAAATTTTATACAATATTATAAGAAATTCTACACCAATTATTCTGTAAACAAACAACCATTCATTACTTTTAGGATAAATTACACTAATCTCTCTTGAAATTTAAAAAAAATTATAATAAATCCTACATGTTTGGCATAATAATACTAGACTCCGTTAAGTTTTTAATTCATATAACATTTGGCTTCATTTTCATTAGAAATTCATTAATCGTATAAATAGAAAAGAGCAAATTACAAAAAAAATTCCAAGATTTTGTGTGTTTTTCAAATTAAACCATAGGGTTTCAATTGCATCAATTTGAACCATGAAAGCTACTTGATTCAATATTTATGCCAATGTGACCTTAACCTAGTTATTAAAAATTGTCTTTATTGGTTCATGATTGGTATGAGCTAGTTTGGAGGTTCCAATATTGGTTAAAATATTAAAAGTTAGCTTAGAAAATCTAATTCGAGTCTATTTATTTATTTAATTTTATTTTTATAAGAATTCTTAGTTTAAGCCTATAATATTGACAGGTCATTTTATACACCAAAAATAAACACTAAACTATACTAATTTCCTTAGAATAATGGTAAGTTCAGGTATCGATCCACTGGGATAAACGGGAAATTAAACTAATTTAATTTTTAAATTCCTAAATTAATTTTAATGAAAGAGATGACTGTTCATAACCTAATGATAATTAAATTAAATAAAGCAAATAAACTAGCAATTATAAGTAAAGATGAAGTTACTGATTTTGGAAAAAAACATAGGGTAATGAATTCATCACTAGTTACATAAATAAAGTTTCAATTTGAAAATCAATTATGTTACAGTTCCAACTAAATAATACTTCGTAACTACAAGTTCAAAGCATTGATCAAGAAAATTATCACGTTCAATGTAATAACCCTCACCACTGTTTACCGATAAGCTACCGATTACTGCTAAACTGAGACTGATTGTGATAAGTAGTTGAATTGATTAAAATACTGGACTGACTGACTGAAATCTAGAACTGAATTGATTAAGTATGTTAGTTAAATTGCATTTCTATCTGTTTGGTTGCCAAATTATCTGTTCACGTTTTATCCTTTAAACTGCAAATTGAAGGCCTTATCGGCGGCCGAATCTGAAATCGATTGATGTTCTGTGTTAATTAGATTTTATGTGATTTTATAGTGTAATTATCTGAAAAGTGATTTGGTATGATGAAATCAGATTAAAATAAGCTAATTTAAACAAGTTGCCTTATTTACGGAATTGCCATGTTAGTGAGTCCTTTATCATAACATATTTGAGCCTTATTATTCATTCAACAAAGCATTTCATCAGCTCATTCCTTAGACTTAACCGACCAAGGGAGGGAGAGGGAGAGAAATTGAGTTCTATCTTGTGAATTGCTTGGAAATTGAAGAAATTGTAGAAGAGATTGCATATTTGAGCTCCCTTCTTGAACTACAAGACTTAAGGTAGATTCATTGTCTTCTTGTTTATGTTTTGAGTTGATTCTTGCATGGTTTAGAGCAAAATTGAGTCTAGAGCCAATTTATGGCTCAAATTGTTGTGTTGAAGCTTAATTGTTGCATGCATGTCTATATATTGAAGTTTTGAGATTGTAGTTCATAATTCCTCACATGCATGTCCATGTTTTGAGAATAGATCATGAATTCATCTTGATTTTGTAAGATTTGGCTCTTTAGAGCATGAAAATGAGGCCTTGAATTGATTTAAACTCTTGCATGTTACACATTCACCATGTTCTTGAAATATTGTTTGAAATCATGTTAAATTGATCTTCCTTTGGGGCTTTGATTTTACAATTGAGCTTTGAATCATGTTGAACTATGAGTTTTGAAGAGTTTTCTGGAAAATTAGCCCTAGAGGATTGATTTTGATGCATTGAAACTTGTTTTGAGCTTGGAAGTTCAAATCTGGAAATTCCAGATTTTGGACTCGAGCTCCCGCTCGAGCGGGGAAAGTGGCGCTCGAGCGGGAAATTCGTGCTCCCAGTACTTTGCACTGTTTTGAAGTCCGCTCGAGCGGAATAATTGACGCTCGAGCGGGACCTTGTGTCTTACGCTCGAGCGGCTATCGAGCGCCCATCGAGCGTGATTTTCGAGCATCTAGTACTTTTGCCATGTTTTGCAGTACGCTCGAGCGTAGGAAGTGACGCTCGAGCGGGAACCTTTGTCTGCATGTCCGCTCGAGCGAGGAAAGACACGCTCGAGCGGGACTCTGTTTTTCTGAAGGTTCTGAAAATGTTTTTTAAGTGTATCTTTGCATCCTCATTTCATTCTAGGCATTCTTAGGCCTAGTTTAAAGCATCTTAATGAGGATATAGATGTAGAACACACCGAGGCAATTAGGGATTAAGTTATTATCTTTCCCAACTGTATAGCTTAGTGTGTGTTCGATCTGTTAACTGTGTAGGGTTGGCGACTGGAGACGCGCTCTAGCTTTACTGTAGCCCAGAACTCTGTGAGTAACAACTGTGTAAAGATATGTTCAAAAATGATTATCTTCTGAACAATTGAACTGTACTGTTTCTGAATTGTTACTGTTAACTGAATGAATGTATGTACTATATTCTGAACTGTATTGTGGCATCCTTAGCACCTACTGTTACTGACTGTTACTGTTACAGAGATCTCTGTCGGTTCCCTTGTTAGAACCACTACTGTTTACTGATTGATGGCCATCATTGACTGTTCGGTCTTTTTAGACCTACTGTTTACTGTACTGCTATGCTAATGGATGTACCACATATGACTGTTTACTGTACTGAACAATTGATATACTGATTGAAACAATTGTTTTCAATACTG
Source organism: Camellia japonica (assembly GCA_030407325.1). NCBI lineage: Eukaryota > Viridiplantae > Streptophyta > Magnoliopsida > Ericales > Theaceae > Camellia > Camellia japonica. The sequence goes on from JAPPVO010000016.1 coordinate 171,785,007, forward strand.
AAGGACATTCATTCTAAACCCCTTTACGCTTTATGTTATTCACTGGGCTTTAGCTCACTGCTCATATATATATGTAGGTGTTCAGGCACCAGACCGGAGCTAGGAGCGTGGAGTAGACCTCCCTTTTTGTCAAGCCAACTACTGTGCCTCACTGCGAGGTTCCGAGCCTGCCAAGCTATGGCTTAGGGGTGTTTTACTTCCCCCATCGGTCTCCGTATCTGTTGTGTAATCTGTATAGACTGTTACTGTACTATTTAATAGGGATTAGGTCCCTGTTCTGAATGGTTGTAAATATTGTATGTATTGTTTTGTACTGACTGCATATATGTATGAAAAATCTTTTTGCATACAGACTGTCACAGCTCATTGGACATTGTTTATCTACTGTATTGGCTTCCACCATGCCCCTGTACTCTGTATTACTGTCTTACTGTTAAGCAGGCCTTCGGTAATCTCAGATTACTGGCCGGTTGCGGTGCTAAACCCATAGGGGCGGGTTTGGGTCGCGACAGAGTGGTATCAGAGCGAGAATATGCCAGTAGGTATTGGGCAGCCTATAACGAGATTGATAACCGTAAAGAATAGTTAGTAGTTGCTTCATTACAAGTGAGCTCCGACAATCCTTAACGAAAAAGCCACCTATTGACGTGGGTTATTTAATGAGACGAATGGAACATCATTGCAAGATTGAAGACGACCTACGAAGGACTGAAGAACCAAAACCTACCCGGCTTCCGCCAAGGGTTCTAAGAAAAGACAAGAAGAACCCTCCCGACATCAAAAGATATGAATCAAATGCCATCGTTGAATAACCAAAACTAAGGAAAAAGGCTTTTCGAGCAATTGTCACCACCTTCACCGAGCGAATATATTGTCTGATGGCAAAAATTCAGAATGAGCCCTACTTCTCTTAGCCTCCAAAGATGATCAGGGATCCACTCTTCGAAATTGTATGGTACGATGTTCCAAACACAAGGATTACGAACATCTTACAGAAGATTGCAAAGCATTGAAGAAATTTTTAGAAGAATTGGCATAAAGCGAGCATCTACGATCTTATATTGACCACTTCCCTAATAAAAAAAAGAAAGGAATGGTCAAAGGTGACGACGCGTAACCGATGACCACTATCAACATGATATATTCAATCCCCCAAAAAAGGAAGACAAGCCAAAAGAGGGAAGAAATAAGGAGGTTGGCACATCATGGGGAAGTGATGGCTTTATCAGAAGTCCCCACTAAAAGAATATGATTTTCCAAATCAAGGATCACATTCTCCAATGAAGATCTAACTTGGGTTCATCATCCTCACAATGATGCTCTGGTGGTAACCTTGCAGATCAGGGAATTCAATGTTAAAAAGATATTGATAGACTAAGGAAGTTCTTCAGAAATAATGTACTATGAGCTCTTCAAAAAGTTTGGACTATCCTCTGGAGACCTATTTGTAGTTGATTCATTACTCTATGGTTTCAATTCTAGCCCAGTTTTTTCCTTGGGAAAAATCTTCTTGCTAGTAAATGCCGGAGCAACAGTTCAACAAATTAAATTTCAAGTGATAAATGTGTCGTCCCCATATTATGCCATAATGGGAAAGACGTTGCTCCATCAAATGGGGGCTATCCTAGCTACATTTCACTAGGCTGTGCGCCTCCCAAAATGGGATAGTATAAGGAAAATAAGAGGAGATCAGACAATGGCAAAATAGTGCATGGTTGTGTCTACCATAAAGCAAATAATTCAAGAAGTTCGGATACGTGAGTCAAAAGAAGAGAAGGTCGGCCCCCATCCTAGTGATAAAAGCACAGAAGAGCTTGAAAAAATACTAATCGACCCCGCAGATGAGGAAAGATACTTTCTCGTAGGAAAAAAGGCTTGCCTCAAAAGAAAAGAAGCAATTAATCCACTTCTTACTTCGCTACAAGGATGTTTTCGCATAGACCCTATATGAAATGGAGGGAATCAACCCAAGGGTGATGTACCACAAATTCAACGTAAATCCAGGCTCAAGGCCGATGGTGCAGAGGAGTAGAATATCAGCACCACAATACGTAGAAGTCGCAAAAGAAAAAGTCACGAAGTTGCTCAAAATTGATACCATTCGCGAAATATAATATCCGAAGTGGCTGTCTAACACTGTTGTCGTTAAGAAAAAGAATGGGAAATAGAGAGTTTGTGTGGATATCACCGATTTGAATAAAGCATGCCCTAAAGAAAGTTTTCGTTAACAATGTTTGGGCATGAGATGATGAGTTTCCTAGGCGAATACAGAGGCTGCCATCAAATAGTTATACATCCGGATGACCAGGAGAAGACGTCCTTTATCACCCTCCTAGAACTGTTCTGTTACAAGGTAATGCCATTCGGATTGAAAAATACAAGGGCTATATATTAACAGCTGGTCACAAAGATGTTTAGTAAACAGATCGGTCGAAACCTTGAAGTCTACATTGATGATATGGTGATCAAATCACAGGGCGCCAAGAATCATCCAACTGATCTCTAGAAACATTTGGGGTACTTCGAAAATACAAGATGAAGCTTAATGCCGCAAAATGTACCTTTGGGGTTGGATCTGGGAAGTTCCTCGGATACGTCGTTACTCATAGAGGAATAAAAGCCAACCTCAACCAGATCCAGACGCTGCTCAATTAAACTTTTCCCACATTAGTAAAAGAAATCCAGATGTTCACTGGAATGACAGCGACACTCAACAGATTCATCAGCTGGTCATCAGACCAGTGCCGACCGTTCTTCTAATTAACAAAGAAGAAATCTCAATTTGAGTGGACCTTGGAGTGCAATCTTGCATTACAAGAATTGAAAGCCTATCTAGCCAAACCAACCCTGCTCACAAGCCCTGAGGTAATAGAAAAGTCGTATGTATACTTAGCCGTATCCGATCACGCTGTAAGTTCGACACTCATTACGGAATCTTCGAACGGGCAATTGCTGGTCTTCTACATAAGCAAAACATTGCTTGATGCAGAAACCAGGTATTTGCCTTTGGAAAAACTCCTTTTGGCACTTGTCGTAAAATTTAGGAAATTACGGCATTACTTTTTGGCCCATTCCATCATTGTTTATTCTGAACATCCACTTAAACGGGTCCTCCACAAGCTAGATCCATCGGGACGAATTTCCAAATGGGCTGTTGAGCTTGGGCAATATGACATCCAATTCAAACCAGGAACTATAATAAAGGGACAAGTCCTAGTAGATTTTGTGGCAGAACTCTCCCTAAAAGAAGAAACCAGAATTAGGGATGGGTTCTCGTCAGGAGTATTATAGACGATGCGCTGCGATGGGGCCTCCAACAACAAAGTATATGAATAGGGTTTGTACTAACCACACCCGACAAAGAGGCAATCGAATTTTCTGCTCGGCTAGACTTCTCGGCTATGAACAATGAGTGTGAATATGAGGCTCTCATTAATGGGCTCACCACTGCAAAATTGCTAGGGGCAAACTCTATAAGCGTTCAATGTGACTCACAGTAGGTCACAAAGCAGATGAACGGGGGATATGCATCCCGCGACGAAAGAATGATGAAATATTTAGTTGCAACCAAGAATGCAACAGAGCAGTTTTCTTTGTTCGAGATTTAGCAAATAGGATGGGATCAAAATAGTCACATGGACGCATTGGCTAGCCTAGCCACGACGATTGATTAAACAAAAAGTCAAATAATTGAGGTTGGAACCATCATTTCCTCCAGCATTGCAGAGAGAGACATGTAACACATCCAACAGGGTGAAAGTTGGATAACCCTGTTTGTCCGCTATCTGTGACACCCTAAATATTTAATTAATACCACAACCAACCACGATTATAAATAAGAATAATAATAATCTGTAATAGTAAAATAAAATAATTAATTTTATGGTGGTATACGATAAAGTGAAATTTAGTTTACATTAGAAGTTATTGTGCAAGTATTCTATTAATCTAGTTCGGCATTGGTTTAAAAGTCCAATTAATATATTCATTGGGGCCAAAAAGAAATATGGTAAAAGGTATCCTATTCGTTGGTCACCTAAAGAGAAAGACACCTATTAAGCCTACTATGTTAATGAGTAATCCTATTAGGTTGATGAGTGAATCATCCAGGAGATTAATAAATAAATAGTGAGTTACCATGTCAAGCTCTAGTATGTAAGGAGCTGAATCGAAGGCAAGCAGAACAAAAAGAAAATTCACAAAAAAAAGTATTAAGGAAAAAGGGCCTCATAAAATCAGCATAGGAAAAAAGTAGTAAAGATTAATATTAAGGTGAATTATATTATACCTTAAGTCACCATAATATATTTTACGTATGTTTTGGGTTACCATAAATTATTTTACGCAATCTATGTTTTATAAATTATATTAATATTTTGATTACGTTAATTATTTTCTGAACTCTATTTGCTTAAATTGAAACCTATGGATATGTTTGTTCGACTTTTAGAAATTATTTGACAATGGTTTTATAAACAATTATGTTTTGTAAGTACCACCACGGGAGTCCCATGCCTTGGAGGACTTAAATAACCATTGGCCTCTGTTTGGCCACTTAGTGGTCATCTGTTTGTCATGGATCCATTGACCTCTGTTCTGACTATCACTCTTGTGGCCTCTGTTTTGTTCTATTTTGTTCTGTACCATGGTTATGATTATTTATTTACATAATTTCTGTATTTCAGTTTCTGCCATTGAAATAATTTGTTTATTCAAATTAAGTTACGTAAATTTTTTAGCTTAACTAACTATCCATGGTTATTTTGGGTCCCCTATACTCTTGGCATAATATTTCTCACTCTAGTGTGTGCTTATAGCTGTTACATTTTTAAGTGATGAGATGTAAGGAAGACCTGTAACCTCGTGTAGTGGAACCTGCACAAGAATTTGATGATGATCCGTTATTTTGTTTTTTTTTTTTTTTTTTACTAAGGACCGGTCACTGAATAATAAAATAATAAAAGCCCTATAGATGTACTTTCTTTTATCAGCATAGTAATTTTACTTCCATTTTGCCTCCGTCTGCGCTATTTAATATGTTACAATTAGAATTATTTAGTAACTTGTGATTCTAGCCCTAAGCCCCTGGGGTTGGGTCATGACGCTATCTGTTTGAAGGAATATTACCAGTCGACAAAAAGGAAGCACATCGGATTCAGCTCTAGGCTATGCGTTTCTAGATGAATGACTCAAACTAATTATTTAGGAAGTCATATTTTGGTCCCTATCTCACGTGCATCCACACAAATGAGGTAGCAAGCATATTAGAAGAAATTTATGAAGGGTCTTGTGGGGCTCATGCTAGAGGTAGATCTTTGCATATCGAGCCCTTGCCCAGGGGTATTGGTGGCCCTATATGCAGAAAGATGCCCAACAATTTGTACAATGATGCTCGGCATGCCAGAGATATGCACCGATCGTGCGGCAACCATCCGAGCTAAACACATAATTTTTTATATATCATTGTGAATAACTCTTACGATTTTACTGATATAATCATAAATCCTACTTTCGAGTCAACCCACCTTAAGCACTTTTTCGTGTAATAAAATACTTAAATGTTGTCATATAAAAGTATTATAATATATCATAATCAAACACCTCTTGAAGCCTAATTGAAAACTCGATACACCACTTTAGACATAAACAAAAGTACAAGAAATTAGCAGAGACCCTTTCGATTAATAACCAAAATAATACACCATGAGTTATAACAAAATCATAACTTGTATATTATAGAATTTTTCGTTGTTTTTAATTTTTTTCAAAAAAAAAAAAAAAATTTGATACAAGTGGAACGTATGATTTTTTGGTAAATTTGATTAACACAAATAAGCATTTGATTTCAGGTTGAGAATACAGTTTTTTTTTTTTTTTGTTAATAACTTTGAAAGAAATTGTTTTTATGTGTTTTTTTTACATAGAATCACATACACAGTGATAAAAATTTTCATCAATCATTAGCAAATTTATTTGTTTTTAAATTTCAATTATTAAAATTTCTACACATGAAATATTAAGACTGCAAATTGATTTTTTCTTTTAAAAATAATTTCCCTTGTATCGCACGAGTCACCTACTAGTTACCAAATATATCAACTTAATACAAGATTTGAATGTAGATTTTACTACATGATGGGGGCCAACTAACACTATATCTAATTGGTATGTTTATGGATATGTTTGTTAGTTTCCCTAACATTATTACAAATTAAAAAAGAAAAAAGAAAAAGAAATCAATCCAAAGCCAAGGGTCCATCAAAATAAATATTCAATGGTTTCGTATTAATAATTTTTTTTGTGTGTAGTCTCACTTTTTTTTTCCTTTACTTTTTTCAAATGGATTAAACCTATTTAGAACTTGAACAAATTATGTGTTATGAATTCCTTGAATTTTTCCTTTCTATATGTTAGAATTCCTTTAATTTTATAGTTCAGAAACCTTGCAATGCAGAAATAAAATTGGATCAAATGCCTTTGTCATAATATGTGACAATGTTTCCAATATATATATACATATTACCAGGGACGGAACTAGGAGAAGACTATGGAGGGCCATGGCCCCCCTGTTTCTGTAAAAATTATTGTTTACCATAGAACTTTAAATATATATATATATATATATATGTATCATTTTATACATAAAATGGCCCCCCAATATAAAAATATATATATGTCATTCTTCTTCTATCTTAAATTCTCTTTCTATTTTACACTAAAAAAGTTTCTTCATCTTACTAGAAATTGCTTCTATGGTATCTAATTTTTTTTATTATGTATATATAATTTATATATATCATATTATACATACATGTGTATTTTGTGTATATGGTGAAAAAAAAATTATTTTTCTTTTGGCCCCTCCGATAATGAAATCTTGGTTCCGTCCCTGCATATTACAAATGATATATGTGGACACATGGATCATGCTTAGGGGGCCAAACCTTATTGGGTGATATATATGTGTAAACCTTAATGAATGTATTATAATTTTGGGCAGCTACTGTAAGAATTTTTCTTAAATATGGCTTAATGTGGCTTATGCATGATTATACTAGATTCATCTCATTAAGCAAGATACATGTACATCAATTAGATGGTGACTAATTATTGATGAATGCACCTATATATACATAATGTATAGAAAACTAATGGAAATAGTGTCAATGCATTGAATGTGATAGATTCATGATAAATGAATCTTAGAGATGCATTATGTATCTATTATGAATGTAGAAGATACATTAATCTATCTAATGAGTACATTAATATAGAAGATGCATTATGTATCATGAATGTAAAGGATACATTAATCTATTTAATGAAGTTCATTGAATGAATGAATTCTTTAATGGGAAAAATACTAGTATAAATAGTGTAAGGTCCCAAATCACACTCTCCATCACAAAACTCAAGTTGCCACCACAAAAAGGCTTCCATCGCCTAGAGAGAGAGAGAGAGAGAAATGGTTTGAAGATTTTAGACAAATAAAGAACTTGAAGATCAAGGTCTTCTATTCAAGGTTTCTTTTTCTCAAAAGAGGTTTTCGTACTATCATGGATCAAGGTATGTATACAATTATTTATATAGCAGAAATTCATATAGTTTTTATGTATAGAATTGAATCCTTAATGGTTTTTAGTTTATGTTCCGCAAAGTTTTCTATCAATTGGTATCAGAGCCATGGTTCTCAATTCTGTTGCATGAAACGTATAAGTATGAATTTCATTTTATGATGATGTTTTGTGTAACAAGTGCATAACCTTGATTTACACTTGTCCAATTTTATTTTTTTTGGCCAATCTTTTATTCTATTGATATTAAAATAAAAATTGAAAATTTTTGAACAAGTGGTAATTAAGATAATGTCCTATGCACTTATAATGTTTTGTCACACACCTTATGAGTTGAAACATTGTTGATCAACCCAACGGAGGTTTAACACTATGTATGTTTGAACAACCGAGATGATTAGTATAATAAATATAGCAATAAATTTTTCTGCCCAACAGTGATAAACTTCTCACGTGCTTTAGCTAATAAAATAATATAAGACATTGAGTTTTTCTGCCCAACGGTGATAAACTCGTTACGGTCTTATTGATTATTTTATTTTATTTTATGTTGTTTATTTTTATTAGTCATCTCATTTACTTTTATGAATTGCTAAAATATATTGTTATTCGGCCCAACGGAAGGATAACTTGATTTCGTATCTAACTAATTATGTTTTCTAGTTAGATATATTTAACTTGTGGTGTTATTTTTATGACATGTGAAAAGTAGTTTTCTTGATTATATTATGTAATGGATATTATGTGTTTGTAGCATTGAATCCTACTACAATTAATAGTTACTTGTCTGGTATTGAAGCTTTGAGTGGAACTAATTTTAAGAAATTGAAGGAACAAATTGGAATTGTTTTGGAAATTATGGATTTAGACTATGCATTAAGAGAGCAAACTATACAAAACCTAATGATACAAGTTCTAAGGAACACATGGCTTTATATGAAAAATGGGAACGCTCTAATCACTTAAGTCTAATGATTATGAAAGGCTCAATTATGCCTGCAATTCAAGGAGCAATCATTGTTTCTGAAAGTGCAGTAAGCTATATGAAATCTATTGAAGAACAATTCATTGGAACTTCCAAATCCCTTGCTAGTACTCTCATGATTAAAATGATGACAATGAAATATGATGGTTTGATTGGTGTTCGTGAACATATCTTAAAGATGAATGACATGGCCTCTCAATTAAAGGGAATGGACATGGAAATTTCTGAAGGTTTTCTTGTTTATTTCATTATGACTTCTCTTCCTGCGCAATTTGGTCCTTTCAAGATCAATTATAATACACAGAAAGATAAGTGGAAGATGAGCGAGTTAATTGCGATGTGTGTTCAAGAAGCAGAGAGGCTTAAAGTTGAAAAGCCTGATATGGCTCATCTTACCACCTTGGGTCCAACCAAAAAGATTTTCAAGAAATGCAAAAGTAAGAAGAAGAAGAATGCAAATAATGAAACTCACTAGGCTAATGAAGAAAATAAGATTCGATGCCATTTTTGTTGAAAGAAAGGTCACATAAGAAAAGACTATCCAGGTTTTAAAAGTTGGTTGGACAAGAAAGGTAACACTTAATGCTTTGTGTCTTATGAATCCTTTTTGGTAGATGTTCCACCAAATTCTTGGTGGATTGACACCGGTGCAAGTATTCACATAACAAATTCCATGCAGGGATACCTTACAAGTTGGAAACTAAATAAAGGAGAATGAACCATTACAGTTGGGAATGGAATAGAAGTGGACGCTGAGGCTATTGGCACCCTCCGTCTAATTTTAGACTTGGTTTCATTTTAGATTTAGTAAAAACAGTTTATGTTCCTATTTTTACTAGAAACCTAATTTCTATTTCACAACTTGCTTCTTGTGGTTATGAATTTAAGTTTGGAAATAATAGAGCCTCTTTATTTCACAATTCTCATATGATTGGTTCTGGTACTTTATATGGTAATCTTTATTCATTGAATTTATTATGCACAATCTGTTTTATCCTTTAATGTAAACGACTTGGTAAATAAAAAGAGAAAGCGAGTGAATGAAAATTCATCCATGTTGTGGCATAAACGCTTGGGCCACATATCAAGAGAAATGATGGAATGTCTTATTAAAGACGGAATTTTAAGTTCACTTGATTTTTCTGATTTTAGTACTTGTGTGAATTGCATTAAAGGAAAATACACAAAGATAAAGAAAAAGGGTGCTACTAGGACTATTGAATTATTAGACACAATTCATACTGATATATGTAGTCCCTTTACTGTTCCAACTATTTCTGGACATAAATATTTTATTACTTTTATTGATGACTTTTCTAGGTATACTTATGTGTATCTTATTTGTGAAAAATCAGAAGCATTGGATATGTTCAAACTCTATAAAGCTGAAGTTGAAAATCAAATTGGTAGACGGATTAAAAGTGTAAGATTTGATAGAGGTGGTGAACATTATGGTAGATTCACTGAGTCGGGTCAAAATCCAAGTGCTTTTGCTTTATTTTTGGCTGAGAATGGTATTATTGCTAACTACACAATGCCCGGTACACCTGAGAAAAATGGTGTAGCTGAGCAACGAAACCGTACTCTTTTAGACATGATGAGTAACTCTTCTTTGCCAGATTACTTGTGGGGTGAAGCTTTAAAAACTGCTGTACATGTTCTTAATAAGGTTCCTAGTAAGGCTGTGCCTGTAACTCTTTATGAGTTGTGGGTTGGTAGGAAACCTAATTTGAATTATTTACATGTATGGGGTTGTCCTGCTAAAGGAAAAATTTTCAACCCACAAATAAAGAAATTAGACCCTAGAACTATAAGTTATTTTTTCATTGGATATCCGAAAGATCAAAGGGTTTTAGATTCTATTGTCCCACTCATAGCACCAGAATTGTTAAAACTAGAAATGTTGTATTCTTAGAGGATAAAAACATTAGTGGGAGTATGAATCTCAAAAATGTTTCTTTGGAGGAAAATCGTGCTTTTACGCCTTCCACGATTATCCAAGAAAATGTTTCTTTGGTGTAACTAGAAATGTTGTCATCATTTTCAACCTATTAGTACTCAAGAGATTTCTCACATTGAAAAAGAAGTTGTCCCAGTTGCAGTTGTAGCGCTTGTGCCCTTCAAAACTTTTGGGAAGTGCATTTGAATCCTTTATTTTATTTTGAGAATTTTTAGTGTTGTTGTATCTTAGTTTTGGAGGAGTACAAATCAATTTAAACTTGTTGGGGTTGCCCGTTCACGCTTGTTCGCGTTGAAAACTTGTTTAGAAACTTGAAAATCATGTTCGAGGGTCGACACCAGTCTTCGTGGTGTCGACACCTTCTCTTTTAGTTGGCCACAAGGGTCGACACCAATCTGGGAAGGGTCGACCCTTGTTCTGAAATTGTTCGCTGCATTTTGGTGTCGACACCGATCTTGGTGGTGTCGACACCTTCTCTTTTGTTGGCCGCAAGGGTCGACACCAATCTGAGGAAAGGTCGACCCTTGTTCTGAAGTTGCTCACTGTATTTTGGTGTCGACATCAGCCTGGGGAAGGGTCGACACCTGCAGTGCAGTCAAACTTAGTGTTCCAGATTTTCTTCTTGGGTGTCGACACCTGTGTGTAGGGGGGTCGACACCTGCGACTTTTTCCAAATTTTTTTTGTCAGTTTGGGCCTACTCTTTGGGGATATTTTGACTAGATATTTTGGGTTGACTTTGGGGCTTATTTCTATTTTTGACCTAGTACTATAAATAGGTCCTCACTTGGCCATTTCCTTTAGATCTACTCTCTTGGAGGCCTCTCCTCACCATGCTCCTTTGAGATTAAGTGTAGAGCTTGTCAAGAGCTTCGTTTTGATCTAAGTAGAAGTTGGTTTCGACAACTTTGGAGTTTCAACCTTTTTGCTCATCTTCTCTTCTAAGCTTGAGGTAGGGACATTCTTGAGTTATATATACAAGTTTTGCTACATTATTGATGATTTAAAGGTTTTTCTTGAAGTTTTGTGTTAATTTTACATTTGGATTTAAAAGGTAGAGAGTTTTAAATGTGGGTTTGCAAAACTCAATCTTTATTACTCTTTGATGGTTGACCATTTATAAACCTAAGAAAATGTGATTTTAATTGGGTTTTACCAAAGAAATGAGAAGTGTTTTTCCTTGATGCAAAACCCTAGAAATTGGGGATTTTGGAAAACAAGGAAATACTTATGAAGATCTTTATCATTTTGTGTCAAAAGGGATGAATGAGAGTAAATCTCACAGCATGTTTGGTAAAAATGGAAATCTATTTGATATATGGGACATAAAATGTTATTGTAACATATTGTTAAATGCTTGAACATGTGTTGTTGGAAAATAGTGAACGGTTATGTACCATGGAATGTGAAAGTTGTGAAATGGCTTTAAAAGGAAGGAATGAGAAATGGCATTAATTGATATTGTTGTAGAGATATCTTGAGAATAGTAAAATGCTACGAAATAGTAATTATTGCATCATGTTTCAATTGAATTATTATTATTATTATTGTGCATCTTGTCATGTGTTAGAAGACATTTACTTTGAGAAAGATTATATTGCAAATGAGAATTTTGGTAATGTAAATGGGGTAAATACGTGGTAAGTCCGGATAGGGGGTGTAGTTGAGTTTGTTAAGTTGGCCTGAGTGTCCATGGTGAAAGACCAGAAAACCGCGCGAATAGGTGTTGAGCCTTCCAGTTAATACTAGTAAAAATGACAATTTTGGTAGTACTCGTAGAGTCTACTTACAGACACCAGCCTAGGGATTACCAGAGTCGTATTTACTGCCCCTATTGATTAAAATTGGAAGTTTGAAATGTGTTGAGTTTACAAGCTTTTATTAAAAAAAATCAAAATCTTCAAGAAGAGCATGAAATGAAATTTCTTTAAAAGAGCATGGCATGGCATTGACATTTGCATCTTTATTAAGAATTGCATAACTGTATATACTTTGTTAGAATTCTTTACTGGGCTTTATGCTCACCCTTATAGGACTTTGGTGCAGGTAAAGACGTGGAAATCCCGCCAAGTTGAGGGCGCGGATAATTGTGAAGAGTACATAGCTCTTACTATTGTTGTGATTTTTTTTTTTTTTTGTAAGCCAAGGGCTAATGTGTTTGGGTCCGAGAGACCATTTTGTGTAACCAGGCCATTGCCTTGGAAGATGTAAGCCCTTAAGGGCATTTTATTGTTTTGAGATTAGACGTTTCACATGCTATAGATTCCTGTATTCTATTATGTTGTGAATGTATATAGCATGTGGAACTTTTGTATTAAACCCATTTATTATATATGTGAAGATGGAAGGATTATTATCATTATGTAGTGAATGTTTATTAATATGGGTAGTTCATGTAGAATTATTTCGGGGCGTTACAACTTGGTATCAGAGCTATCGAGTTTGAATACTTGGGGCTCGCGAGAAGTGGTTGCTATACCACAATGGCTTCATTTCGCATGATTAGGAAAAGTTTTGTTTAATTGTGATTATGTGATAGCATGCTTACGTGACTATATGGGTTTGGGATTGGACTTTTGGGATGTTATTTGTGCCTATTAGATTCCTTGAGGTCTTATTAGAAGAGTACTTGATCAATACTCTTTCTACTAAGAATTATTGGTTTCTCATGGGACGAATCTCATCACTGAAGGATAATTCGTATGTGTTTATGTGACTACATGCTTATGTGGAGTGAATTGAATTGTTTGTGTGTAGAATGTATATAGTTGTTACGGTTTAACGTGTGAGGCAAGTTGCGAGCACATTTGGAATTATGTGCTAAGTTTGTTTATCTTGTTTCTCAATTAGGATGTCAGGAAGAGTTCAAAGTCGTGGTGGTAGAGGAGGAAGGCGTGGTAGGGGACGCCGCGGTGTGCACGAAGTACCGGTCCCCGAGGTACCGGTGCAAGAAGAAGGTATAGGCCAAGCTAACATGGCCGAACAAATGGGGCAAGCGGAGGTGCCGGGGCAAGCCGGCCAAGCCGCAATGGGGGCTCTAGCCCGGGAGATGGCGGGGGCATTGAAGGAGTCCATGAATATCCTTAGGGCATAAAACCAAGCTAGGGAGAACGCCGTAGAGACGAGGGCGAGCTTCTTCACGAGGGAGTTTTTACGGGCCAAACCGGACGAGTTCCATGGTGGCCTCGATCCAAAGAAGGCAGACGAATGGCTTGAACAAACGGTGAAGACTTTTGAGATGCTGCATATAGAAGATAGTAAGTTGAGGGTGACTCTTGCGAGTTACTACCTCAAAGGGGATGCGAGGCAATGGTGGAAGTATGCCAAGGGTTGGATAGCACCAACATGGGAGGCATTTGTGGTGGTCTTCCAAGATAAGTACCTACCTCCTACTGCTAGAGAGAGGTTAAGGCAGGAGTTCAAGGACCTTAAGCAACTCAATATGTCCGTGGCTGAGTTTGAAGCGGTATTTTGTAGTTTGTCCCGGTTTGCACCGAAATTGGTAGCTACAGAGGAACGCCGTTTCATTGAGTTCGAGCAGAGGTTAAGGACGAAAATCTTGTTCAAAGTTGCCGGGAATATGATTCGGAGTTATGATCACCTTGTGGAGGCGGCCGCACATGTGGAAATTATTGTGGAGGCCGAGGAGGAGAGACTTCGGAATTCGAGGTCTAGGGGCCAAGGGCCACAGGGGGACTTTAGGCCCAACAAGAAGAGTAAGAGCACCTTTTCATCCCAGTCTCAGCCGCAGCAATCTAGATCCACCTTCCCCTTGCCTAGTGCAGGCCCGAGAAGAGTGCACCGAGTGGGTTTTCTTGCGTCAAGTGTGGCCAACCGGGTCACAAGGCCTTTGTATGTTCGTAGAAGGGAGGAGGACAGCAGATAACGTCACCACCACTACCTAACCGATCTCAGAGTCAGCCTCAGAGTAGGGGTCAGGGGCCTACTTGCTTTCAGTGCAGTCAGTCAAGGCATATGAAGAGAGCTTGCCCTCAGTTGGGAGGTGCGTCTGGCGCTTCAGGGTCTAGGCAGACACAGAGCCACCAACAGGCTCACTCATTTCAAACTACCGGAGTTAATCAAAGAGCCGCTTCGGCTCAGTCAATAAAGCAGGTTTATGCTCCGAGGGACGAGTAGGTTGATTAGAGGTCGCAGGGGCGCGTGTACGCTGTTACTGCACCAGAGCAGTTACCAGGATCCTCGGTAGTGAGAGGTATTTTTATTGTGTGTAATTCTTTGCCCAGTGTGTTGATATATACAGGTGCGTCTTATTCATTCATATCTGCTGCATTTGCGTTTGCATTGGGGATGGAGGTGGCACAGTTAGCGTCTCCACTCAGAGTTGAGTTACTGGTTGGGGGTATAGTTGACTTAGATCGGGCGTGTCGCAATTATGAGATAGAGGTTGTTGGGCGTAGACTCCCATTTGCTTTTGTGTTGTTAGACATGTCGAGTTTTGATGTTATTCTAGGCATTGATTGGTTGTTTTCGTATTGGGCAGTGATTGATTGTTTTTGGCGGAGGGTCATAGTGTGCACATCGAGTGGTGATCATTTTTACTTTCTGGGAGACCGGGTTGATAGGGTCTTATTGCCAGTATTTGATCCTCGTAGTAGGAATGAGCTTAGTGGTCTTCTTGCTACTCTTCTAGATAATGAGAGTAGCGGAACTCGAGCTGAGTTGCCAAGGGTAGTTTGTGAATACCCGGACGTGTTTCCCGAGGACCTTACTAGTTTGCCACCCCACCGAGAGATTGAGTTCACCATTGACTTAGTGCCTGGAACGGCACCAATTTCTATGGCGCCATATAGATTTGCACCTGCGGAGTTACATGAGTTGAAGATTCAACTCCAAGAGCTTTTAGACAAGGGCTTCATTCGCCCTAGTACGTCACCTTGGGGAGCGCCGACTCTCTTTGCGAAGAAGAAGGACGGGTCGTTGAGGTTGTGTATTGACTATTGTAAATTGAATTGAGTTACTGTCAAGAACAAGTACCCATTACCCAGGATAGATGACTTGTTTGATCAACTTAGAGGGTCTTGTTGCTTTTCGAAGATAGATTTAAGGTTGGGGTACCATCAGTTGAGAGTTCGGGAGGAGGATATCCAGAAAATGGCCTTTCGTACGCGTTATGGCCACTATGAGTTCCTTGTAATGCCATTTGGGTTGACTAATGCACTGGCTTCTTTCATGGATTTGATGAACTGAATCTTTAGAGAGTATTTGGACCATTTTGTGGTCGTCTTTATAGATGACATCCTTATCTATTCGACTTCCGAGGAAGAACACGAACCTCATTTGAGGGTAGTGCTTGACTTACTTAGAAAACATCAGTTGTATGCCAAATTTGAGAAGTGTGAGTTTTGGCTCACCGAGGTAAAGTTTTTTGGGCCATGTAGTATTAAGCGAAGGGGTAACTGTAGAGTCTTCGAAGATAGATTCTATACAAGATTGGGAGCAACCTAAAAATGTCTTTGAGATTCGGAGTTTCTTGGGATTGGCGAGGTACTATCGGCGTTTTGTGAGGGGCTTCTCTAGACTAGCCACACCTTTGACTAGGTTGACTAGAAAGGGGGTTAAGTTTGTGTGGAGTGAGGCTTGTGAAAAGTCTTTCCAAAAACTCAAAACTAGATTGACTACGGCACCGGTGTTGATCATTCCAGAGAGAGGCTTGGTTACACCATTTATTGTGATGCGTCTTAGGATGGGCTTGGTTGTGTTTTAATGCAAGGGGGAAAGGTCGTAGCCTATGGTTCACGGCAACTAAAAACCCATGAGAAGAATTACCCTACCCACGACTTAGAGCTAGCCACAGTAGTGTTTGCCTTAAAAATTTGGAGGCATTACCTGTATGGTGAAAAGTTTGAAGTTTTTTCCGATCATAAGAGCTTGAAGTATTTGTTTTCCCAGAAGGACTTGAACTTACGCCAATGGAGGTGGATGAAATTTTTGGAAGACTATGATTTTGAGTTACATTATCACCCGGGGAAGACCAATGTAGTGGCCGATGCCTTAAGCCGAAAAACCCTGAGTAGTTTGGCGAGTGTAGCCATTCGGAAGTGGGTTATATTGGGTGAAGTCGACAAGTTTGAATTGTATTTGGGTGAGTCCGAAGGGGGTGCAACATTGTTTACTTTGAGTGCTCAACCCACCTTAATTAGCAGAGTTGTAGAGGCACAACGAGGGGACCGCGGAGTAGAGTTAATTCGTGATAAAATCTCCAATGGGAAGGAATAAAAGGGTTTGAACGTTCACACGGATCAGAGTGTACGATACCTAGATCGTCTGTTTGTGCCTGAATCTTATAAGGAGGAAGTACTTCGGGAGTTCCATCACTCATGCCTTGCGGTACATCCGGGAGGCGCCAAAATGTATCGAGACCTTAGCCGTCAGTTTTGGTGGAGGGGTATGAAGTGGGATGTCGCATCTTTTGTGTCTAAGTGCCTTACTTGTCAACAAGTGAAGGCTGAACATCAAAGACCAGTAGGTTTGTTACAACCCCTACCAATAGCCAAGTGGAAATGGGAACACGTTACCATGGACTTCGTAGTTGGGCTTCCTAGAACACAACGGGGCAATGATGCCATTTGGGTAATTGTTGATAGGTTACTAAGTCCGCACATTTTGTTCCAATGCATACTAGTGACTCAGTTGAGCACTTGGCATAGTTGTACTTTAGAGAGATAGTTCGGCTTCATGGGGTTCCGGTAACCATCGTGTCGGATAAGGATCCTCGTTTTATCGCCCGGTTGTGGCAAAGCCTTTAAGAGGCGTTAGGAACCAAGTTGACTTTTAGCACCGCTTATCACCCTTAAACCGATGGGCAGTTGGAGCGTACTATTTAGATTTTGGAGGACATGCTTAGAGCTTGTGTCCCAAATTTCAAGGGGTCTTGGGAGAGGCACTTACCGTTGATTGAATTTGCCTACAACAATAGTTATCAGGCTAGCATTGAGATGCCACCATTTGAGGCCTTGTATGGCTGGCCTTGTAGATCACCACTTTGTTGGGCCGAGGTAGGGGATGCACCGTTGTTGGGTCCGGAGATTGTTAGGGAGACAACCGAGAAAGTTGCTCTCATTCGAAAGAGGTTAGCTACGGCTCAAAGTCGACATAAAAGTTATGCCGACAAGAGGAGACGACCCTTGTCCTTTGAAGTGGGTGACCATGTTTTCCTTAAGATCTCACCTAGACGAGGTTTAATGAGGTTTGGCAAGAGTGGTAAGTTGTCTTCGAGGTTCATAGGACCCTTCAAGATATTGGAGAAAATTGGGGAAGTAGCATATCGGTTAGCTTTACCGCCACAACTTTCAGGAGTTCACAATGTATTTCATGTGTCAATGCTTAGGAAGTACGAACCCGACCATTCTCATGTATTAGATTGGGTTGATTTGGAGGTAGATGAGGATGCCTCCTGTGAAGAGCGACCGGTTTGAATCCTAGATACCCGGGAACAAGTGTTGCGGGGTAAGACCATACCGTTAGTGAAGGTGTTGTGGAGACACCATGGAGTTGAGGAGGCAACTTGGGAATGGGAGGCGGAAGTCCGCTCTAAGTATCCGGACTTATTTGAGCATGCCTAATTGTTTTGTTGTAATTATCATGAAGAGGTGAGTGTTAAATTGTTAATTACATGTGGTTGTGTATGTTGTTAAATTGAGCCCGAGCTTATGGAAGAATGATATTTTGTTGTAAATGTCTCATTTCATATATCTAATTTGAGCGATTGTTGTTTTGATGAAATGATGATGGAAATGAGGGCAAATGTTGGTTGGGTGTTGATATTGTACTTGAAAATATTGTTAAAATGATTATGTTGTTAGAATACCCTTGTTTGGTGAGTTTATTTAATTTTGGGAAGTTTGTTCAAATTTCTTGGAAGGAATTTCCTAAGGGGGAGGTTGTAGCACTTGTGCCCTTCAAAGCTTTTGGGAAATGCATTTGAATCCTTTATTTTATTTTGAGAATTTTTAGTGTTGCTGTATCTTAGTTTTGGAGGAGTACAAATCAATTTAAACTTGTTGAGATTGCCTGTTCACGCTTGTTCGCGTTGAAAAGTTGTTTGGAAACTTGAAAATCATGTTCGGGGGTAGACACTAGTCTTCGTGGTGTCGACATCTTCTCTTTTAGTTTGCCACAAGGGTCGACACCAATCTGGGAAGGGTTGACCCTTGTTCTGAAATTGTTCGCTGCATTTTGGTGTCGACACCGGTCTTGGTGGTGTCGACACCTTCTCTTTTGTTGGCCGCAAGGGTCGAAACCAATCTGAGGAAGGGTCGACCCTTGTTCTGAAGTTGCTCACTGTATTTTGGTGTGGACACCAGCTTGGGGAAGGGTCGACACCTGCAGTGCAGTCAAACTTAGTGTTCCAGATTTTCTTCTTGGGTGTCGACATGTGTGCAGGGGGGGTCGACACTTGTGACTTTTTCCAGATTTTTTTTGTCGGTTTGGGCCTACTCTTTGGGGATATTTTGACTAGATATTTTGGGTTGACTTTGGGGCTTATTTCTATTTTTTTTCCTAGTACTATAAATAGGTCCTCACTTGGCCCTTTCCTTTACCTTTTCTTCTCTTTCCTCCCTCTAAAACGTGAAACACTATCTCTCTCTCAAAAAGCACTTTTTCACTCATAGATCTTTAGATCTACTCTCTTGGAGGCCTCTCCTCACCTTGCTCCTTTGAGATTAAGTGTAGAGCTTGTCAAGAGCTTCGTTTTGATCTAAGTAGAAGTTGGTTTGGAAGACTTTGGAGTTTCAACCTTTTTGCTCATCTTCTCTTCTAAGCTTGAGGTAGGGACATTCTTGAGTTATATATACAAGTTTTGCTACATTATTGATGATTTAAAGGTTTTTCTTGAAGTTTTGTGTTAATTTTACAGTTGGATTTAAAAGGTAGAGAGTTTTAAATGTGGGTTTCCAAAACTCAATCTTTATTACTCCTTGATGGTTGACCATTTATAAACCTAAGAAAATGTGATTTTAATTGGGTTTTACCAAAGAAATGAGAAGTGTTTTGCCTTGATGAAAAACCCTAGAAATTGGGGATTTTGGAAAACAAGGAAATACTTATGAAGATCTTTATCATTTTGTGTCAAAGGGATGAATGAGAGTAAATCTCACAGCATGTTTGGTAAAAATGGAAATCTATTTGATGTATGGGACATAAAATGTTATTGTAACATATTGTTAAATGCTTGAACATGTGTTGTTGGAAAATAGTGAACGGTCATGTACCATGGAATGTGAAAGTTGTGAAATGGCTTTGAAAGGAAGGAATGAGAAATGGTATTAATTGATATTGTTGTAGAGATATCTTGAGAATAGTAAAATGCTACGAAATAGTAATTATTGCATCATGTTTCAATTGAATTATTATATTATTATTGTGCATCTTGTCATGTGTTAGAAGACATTTACTTTGAGAAGATTATATTGCAAATGAGAATTTTGGTAATGTAAATGGGGTAAATACGTGGTAAGTCCGGATAGGGGGTGTAGTTGAGTTTGTTAAGTTGGCCTGAGTGTCCATGGTGAAAGACCAGAAAACCGCGCGAATAGGTGTTGAGCCTTCCAGTTAATACTAGTAAAAATGACAATTTTGGTAGTACTCTTAGAGTCTACTTACAGACACCAGCCTAGGGATTACCAGAGTCGTATTTACTGCCCCTATTGATTAAAATTGGAAGTTTGAAATGTGTTGAGTTTACAAGCTTTTATTAAAAAAAATCAAAATCTTCAAGAAGAGCATGAAATGAAATTTCTTTAAAAGAGCATGGCATGGCATTGACATGTCCATTTTTATTAAGAATTGCATAACTGCATATACTTTGTTAGAATTCTTTACTGGGCTTTATGCTCACCCCTATGGGACTTTGGTGCAGGTAAAGATGTGGTGATCCCGCCAAGTTGAGAGCGCGGATAATTGTGAAGAGTACATAGCTCTTACTATTGTTGTGATTTTTTTTTTTTTTTTGTAAGCCAAGGGCTAATGTGTTTGGGTCCGAGAGACTATTTTGTGTAACCAGGCCATTGCCTTGGAAGATATAAGCCCTTGAGGGCATTTTATTGTTTTGAGATTAGACGTTTCACATGCTATAGATTCCTGTATTCTATTATGTTATGAATGTATACCGCATATGGAACTTTTGTGTTAAACCCATTTATTATATATGTGAAGATAGAAGGATTATTGTCATTGTGTAGTGAATGTTCATTAATATGGGTAGTTCATGTAGAATTATTTTGGGGCGTTACCAGAACAACATTTACGCAGATCACAAAGAGAAAAGAAACCAGCCATATTAGATGGCAATGAGGTTTACCTAAATGAGTGTGATATAGGCTTGGAGAACAATCATGTTTTTTATGCCCAAGCCATGAAAAATGGAAATGCAACTCAATGGTTAAATGCCATGAAAGATGAGTTAAAATCCATGAAAGACAACAATGTCTGGGACTTGTAGATTTTCCTAAGGGAGCCAAAACTGTTGGATGCAAATGGATTTTTAAAACCAAGCGTGATGTCACGCCCCAAAATTTGGACAATTAAAAATTAAATTAGGACTAAACCCCAATTAATGTTCCATCATCTAAATCCTAGGGGTGAAACAAAAAAACTAAACGCCAACCAAACCATCCGCCATAATTCATAACTAACCAATACCTTTAACATTAAAGTAACATACATAGTCAAAATAACTTAAATAATGTACGGTTACAAACCATGCCAAATTATCCCAATACTAAAGTCATAAAATAATAATAATAATAATAATAATAATAATAATAATATAATAAATACATAAACTAATATCAACCCTAAGCTCAAGAAAACAAAAGAAATCCAAGAGACATGTCTAACAATTATAGTTATTCCACATCACCACCGTAGCTCCAACTAATCCTGCAAAGGAAGCTCGGCTGCGCTCAAACAGAATGCACCCGAGTTGCCAAGAGACAAAACGGGTCAGTATACAGGTATACTGGTATGAGTACAAGATTTAACTCCCACGTGTCCATCGGACACAAACAAAAATACATTTAATTTTTGTTACGGGACAAGACAAGTAGTTTCAACCGCACAGAGACGAATGGGTAGTTTCCCGAGATATGGTGGCATTTAGTTTTTTTCCCGTATACAACGAAATATAAATTGAGTATAAAATAAACAAAATGGAAATAAAAATATGGTAGGTCAGCCCTGCATAAAAAATTAGTAAGACCCTCCATCTTGCAAAAAAAATAAAGTTAGTATAATTTAATCATAAGTAACTTGTTGAAGAAGTATAAAAATGCACTGTTTCATGCTTAAATAATTCGAATTGACCAAAACTCAAAGAACAAAAGTTGTACAGAATCAAATTTTCTAAAATACAAAATGAACAAATTTAACAGAAACTGAACAGTTAAGAGAAAAACTTGATAGAAGAACCTAGAAGGAATTCAATCGAAAAATCTGAAGCTGAAAACGAACAAAAACTACCCTAAGATGATTTTTGTTGGAAAAGTTCAAAACATGAAAAGTGTGCAGAATAATGTTTTACTTCAGTTTACGAAAAATTAGTAAAAATGAGCTCATTTCATGGGTTAAAATAGCCTCTAAAATTTGCATTGCCAAAATGAATTAAAACTACTATAATCAAGATCATCCGATTATAAGTTATAATCGATCTTTTTAATAAAAATTCTAAACACAAAAGTTGTCTAAAATCACGTATACATGCCTTTGCTCAAATTTCATAATTTATCGAGGTCGTTTACTATTCTTCAGGATATACAAATCAACACAATTCACACTATACCAATAAACTCGTAATTTAATTTTTGTATCTTAACTCCACCACATCGGCCTCTACTTTCGGCCTACACATATATTCCATGTGCCTCCCGTATACCTAACACCGCTCCGAAGCTAAACTTGCACAGGGATATCGTCCCGAGTTTGACTCACTCTCTCCGGATGGTTAGCATATACATACGCGCGTAAATCAAAGTACTCGTCTACTCATGAGAACGAGGCAAAAATATACATATACAAAACATCTCACTCATGAGAACAATATAACAATGCCAAGCCTAAGGCATTCAAATAAATCTCATAATCCTCATTTTTTTTCATACACTCTTTCTCATCAACACTCAAATAAAACAACAATCCATGGAGTCATGGTGGAGGATAAGGAATTTATCTATGGGTTCCTAATTAATTTTAATTTCATATAACAATGAGTGTGATTACAACCATAAAATAAATCCATATAAAAAACCTAAATCTGGCATACACAACTAATCAAAATAATTAAAATCAATCAATCAAGTAAAAACCTTAAACCTTACATACACAACTAAACAAAATAATTAAAATCAATCAATTATCTAAAAATCCTAAACCTTACATATACAACTAATCAAAATAATTAAAATCAATCAATTATCTACATATAAATATGAAATCAATTCAACATCAAATAAATAAAATAAATAAATAAAAACAATGAATTAAATATAAATCAAGGGAAGTGGGTTTTGCACTCATAATATTTTTTGAAAATCAAAGAATAACTTGGAGAATTAATAAAGCCACCAAAATAAAACTCTAATCTTTTTTATTCTTTTTTCTCCACCTTCTCGTTCTTTTTCCGCCGTTCTCTTTCTCTCGCTCGGAATTGATCTCCTCCTCTAGTTGTCTTTGATTAATCAATCTCTCTCTCTCTCTCTCTCTCTCTCTCTCTCTCTCTCTCTCACACACACATTCACGGCTTGCTCTGTTTCTCTTTTCTTTTCTTTTTTTTCTTTGTTTGTTTTCCTGTTAACTTCTAAACCTAGTTGACTACTTATATTATATTATATATATAATAACCTAATTTCTTATTATATATATTATACAAATAAATCACAAATATAATATATATAAATATAAATATCTTATATAAAATTTATATCAATAATTTCTATTTTAATATATATATTATATATATATATATAAATATATAAATATAAATATTCAGATTAATTACATATAATTAAATACTACATTAAACTAATTAAATATCACATTAAATTCTCATGTAACCACACAATAATAAAGTCAAAAATAAAATCAAGTAATAATAAACAAAATAAAGACTTTCGAAGAAATCAGGATCGTTACAATATACACACCTCAAAAGAATCTTGTCCTGAGATTCAATAGGAGAGAGTACTAAACAAAAAGCTTGGGTGCAGATGCCGAACTTTCTCTTCCAATTCCCAAGTGGTATCATTTTCATCCTCGCTCCATTGCACTTTCTCCAAGTTCACTTTCTTACGCCGTAACTGTTTTACATCTCGATCTAGAATAGTAATCGGTCGCACCACATACGTTAGATCATCACTAATCTCTAACGCTTCTGATGATACTACCTGGGAAGGGTCTTGCACACACTTCCGCAATAAAGATACATGGAACACATTGTGAATCATAGCTAAAGTAGGTGGTAAAGCTAATTTGTAAGTCACATTACCAATCCTCTTAGTGATCTCATATGGTCCCACAAATCTAGGTGCCAACTTTCCCTTCTTTCCGAACCGCATGATACCCTTCATCGGCGAGACCTTCAAAAACACGAAATCGCCAACATTCAACTCAACCCCCTTACGTTTTCTATCAGCATAACTCTTCTGACGGCCTTGTGCAGCCTTAATACGTTCCCGAATAATGTTCACCTTTTCCGTGGTCTCTCCCACCAACTCTGGCCCTAACAACGGCGCATCTCCTACCTCCATCCAACAAGCAGGTGATCGACATGGCCTTCCATACAAAGCCTCAAAAGGTGCTATCCCGATACTGGAGTGATAGCTATTATTATAAGCAAACTCCACCAATGGCAAGTGTTCTTCCCAACTACCACCAAGATCGAGGACACAAGCTCTCAACATATCCTCCAAGATCTGATTTACCCGCTCAGTTTGCCCATCTGTCTGAGGATGATAAGTCGTGCTCAAGTCTAACCTAGCACCCAAAGCATATTGAAAACTCTCCTAAAACTCTGCCACACACAACGGATCACGATCCGAAACTATAGAAACTGGTGCGCCATGAAGTCGCACCACCTCCTGAATATACAGCCTAGCTAGTTTATTCGCAGTTCGGTGAACACTGATAGGAATAAAATGAGCAGACTTGGTGAGTCGATCCACTATCACCCAAATAGATTCATTACCTCGCTTAGACCACGTCAATCCATCCACGAAGTCCATAGAGATGTACTCCCATTTCCAAGTAGGAATCTCAAGAGGCTGCAAAAGTCCAAATGGTCGTTGGTGTTCTGCCTTAACCTATTGACACACATAACATCGAGAAACATACTCTCTTATGTCTTTCTTCATACCTTCCCACCAAAACGTCCTCTTCAGGTCATGATACATTTTAGTCCCACCAGGGTGAATGGTATATCAGGACCTATGGGCATAATCCATAATCTCTTTCCTCAATTCAACAACGTTAGGTACACACAACCTGCCCTTGAATCGCAATCCCCCATCTGAGTCCAGAGACCAATTAGTAGGACAATCATCGATCAAATCCACTACAAGGTCATTAAGCTTGCTGACGAGAACCCCATCTAAATTTTGTATTTGATGAACTTTACCAAGTAACATCGGCTGCACGGTCAAACTACCAATGTATGCCCTCTCAGCACTCTCTATTGGTTGAATATCATGCATCGAAATTAACTCCAAGGACTTCCATTCTTGAATCATCAAAGAAGCTATAATCCCAAGTTGTCGACTAAGTACATCAGCGACCACATTTTCTTTCCCCGGGTGGTAAAGGATCTCGAAATCATAACTACTGGCAAATCAACCCACCTCTGTTGCCTCATGTTTAACTCTTTTTGAGAAAAGAGATATTTGAGGCTCTTGTGATCTGTGTACAATTCAAAGTGCTCCCTATTCAACGCAAAAACAACTGCTGCCAACTCTAAGTCATGAGTAGGGTATCGTCTCTCATGAGGTTTTAATTGTCGAGAAGCATAAGATACAACCTTCTGATACTGCATCAACACACATCCCAACCCAATTCCACTCGCATCAATAAACACTACTAACTTTTCCCCTTATACCGGTATAATTAACACCGGAGCTGTAGTTAACCGCTGCTTTAACTCCTAGAAAGCTTTTTCACAATCATTTGTCCATAAGAACTTCACATTCTTGCGGGTCAACTTGGTCATGGGTACTGCAATAGTGGAAAACTTCTCTATAAATCTCCTGTAATAACTGGCTAGTCCTAAAAAACTTCTCACCTCTGTAGGGTTCGTGGGTTGCTTCCATTCTTTGACCGCAACAACTTTCTCAGGATCTACCACTATCCATTGATTGGATACAACATGCCCCAAAAATCGAACTTCTTTTTCCCAAAAGTGACACTTACTAAACTCAGCGTATAACTGGTGCTCCCTCAAAGTCTGCAATACAACTTTCAAATGTTCTCTATGTTCCTCTTCATTCTTAGAATACACTAGGATATCATCTATGAAGATATTCACAAACTTATCTAGATACGGTTGAAAAATTCTGTTCATCAAGTCCATGAAATAGGTAGGGCATTTGGTCAAACCAAAAGGCATTACAAGAAATTCGTACAACCCATACCGGGTCCGAAATAGTAAGCGATATACTTTCCTCTGATACATCCATCTGATGGTAACTCGTTCTGAGATCAAACTGAGAGAACATGGCTGCCCCCTTCAACTGATCAAACAAGTCATCAATTCTAGGTAGCGGATACTTGTTCTTGATAGTTACCTTGTTTAGCTCTCTGTAATCTATGCACATATGGAGAGTGCCATCTTTCTTGGAGACAAAGATCGCGGGTGCTCCCCACGGGGAGTTACTTGAACGAATGAACCCTTTCTGAAGCATCTCTTCCAGCTGCTTCTTCATCTCTATAAGCTCTTTAGGCGCCATTTTGTATGCCGCCTTAAAAATCAGTGTAGTTCCCGGTACTAGGTCAATGTGAAATTCTACTACCCGTCGAGGTGGAGGTCCAAGTATCTCCTGAAATATATCCTCAAACTCAAGCACCACATCAACCTCACTAATATTTTGCTTAGGGATTTCTACCGAGCATAGAAAACTCGTTATCACTGACTCTTCTCCATCGCTAGAAGTGTGGGTAAGCTGTGGTATACCGGGAATATCTATATTTACAGTCCTTCCAGTATAATCTAGAGTCACAAAGTGTTTTCGCAGCCAATCCATACCCAAAATAATTGTAAACCCCTCAAACCCTAAAACAATTAGGTCTGCATACAAGACTTTGCCCGCAAAGTCAATCTCAAAATCTTTTCACATCTCATAAAGAGTAACTGCCCCTCCTAAAGGGGTCTCAATACGAATAGGTTTAGACAAAGAGGTAGTTACAATATGTTCTCTTTCTACAAACTGTCTAGATATAAAAGAATGAGAGGCACTAGTATCAAAAAGTATTCTAATGGGTTCTTGAAAGAGATTAAAAGTACCTTGCACTTTGTTAGTTCCTGGCATCACTGCAAATGCCCGGGCTGGAGTTGTCTGACCTTGTTGCGCCTGCTGTCTCTAAGGGCAATCCTTGATCATATGCCCCAACTACTGACAACCAAAACACTTCCTATTTATCGGTTGAGGTGCTACTGGTCTGATAGGTGGGGGACCCTTCTAACTGAGGTACGGGAGGACGATAACCCAACTGTGGCACTTGATGTCGCTGTCCTTGATAACCCTATGGGCGTGGACCACCTTGTCTTTGATAATAGTGCCCCTGGGGCTGGAAATTGCCATGAGGCCTGAAATTACCCTGAGGTTTGAAATTTCCCTGACTACCCTACTGTTGTGGCCTCTGAAACTGCTGACCCTTATGCCTTTGATCATAGGGTCGGTATCTGTTCCCATCCCGCGGCTGGAAGTGACTTCCTCTAGAAGTCTCTCTGACCTTGACCTTCCCTTCTTTAAACTGCTTCTCATTTTCCTTATACTTCAGTGCCAAGTCAAGAACTCTGTCAAATGGTTCAACATCGAAGGGAATAAGGGACTTCGATAGGTAATGATTCAATCCCTTAATAAACTTCTCATTCTTCTTCTTATGCGTGTTGACCAAGTAAGGGGCATAACGAGACAACTCATTAAACTTGGTGACATACTCGATCACTATTCTACCCTCTTGAGTCAACTTTGAAAATTTATCACTCAGTTGAGATCGAATAGCAGCAGGAACAAACTTCCGGTCAAAACAAGTCTTGAAATCTGCCCAAGTCAAAGTTGTTAAATCTAGACCCTCCTTCCACGAGTTCCACCAAAATAGGGCTGCTCCCTCAAGCCGATGTGTCGCCAACTCCTATTTTGGACCTCGGTGAGCTGCATACGACCAAACACTATCTCACATTTCTGAACCCAAGCATCAACTGCAATGGGTCCTCCATCCCCAGAGAATTTCTGACCTCCCAAAGGACCAAAATCTTTGTTTCTCTTCGCAAATGGATCTTCTTGCTGGCCTTGATTATTGTTCTGAACAACTTGAAGTAACTGAGCCATCATCTCCCCCACATTAACTTGCACCGCATTGGTTGCCTCGGTAGTAGTCGCCGCTACCGTTGCTGCTACATTAGCAGTTGTTTCTTCCCCTGTGCCATTAGGCTCAACGCTTCTCAAATTATACCTTCCAGCCATCACCTTCAAGTTAAACACACAAAAATTTGTTCATAAATACTTAGAATAAATTCAACCACCAACCTAAACCAGCTAACCCATGTTTCCACAATCCGAGGATCACCTAAACTCTCACAAGTCTAGGTTAACCTAGAGCTCTGATACCAAACTATCACGCCCCAAAATTTGGACAATTAAATATTAAATTAAAACTAAACCCCAATTAATATTTCATCATCTAAATCCTAAGGGTGAAATAAAAAAACTAAACGCCAACCAAACCACCCACCATAATTTCATAACTAAACAATACCTTCAACATTAAAGTAACAATACGTAGTCAAAATAACTTAAATAATGTACGGTTACAAGCCATGCCAAATTATCCCAATACTAAAGTCATAAAAAAATAATAATAATAATAATAAATACATAAACTAATATCAACTCTAAGCTCAAGAAAACAAAATAAATCCAAGAGACATGTCCAACAACTATAGTTATTCCACGTCACCCTCGTAGCCCCAACTAATTCTGCAAAGGAAGCTCGGCTGCGCTCAAACAGAACGCACCCGAGTTGCCAAGAGACAAAACGGGTCAGTATACAGGTATACTGGTATGAGTACAAGATTTAACTCCCACATGTCCACTAGACACAAACAAAAATACATTTAATTTTTGTTATGGGACAAGACAAGTAGTTCCAACCGCACCGAGACAAATGGGTAGTTTCCTTAGATACGGTGGCATTTAGTTTTTTGCTCGTACACAACGAAATGTAAATTGAGTATAAAATAAACAAAATGAAAATAAAAATATGGTGGTCAACCCTGCATAAAAAAGTTAGTAAGACCCACCATCCTGCATAAAAAATAAAGTTAGTATAATTTAATCAGAAGTAACTTGTTGAAGAAGTATAAAAATGCACTGTTTCATGCTTAAATAATTCGAATTGACCAAAAATCAAAGAACAAAAGTTGTACAGAATCAAATTTCCTAAAAGATAGCGCGAACGAATTTAATAGAAACTAGAAAAACTTGATAGAAGAACTTAGACGGAATTTAATCGAAAAATCTAAAGCTGAAAATGAACAAAAACTGCCATAAGATGATTTTTTTGGGAAAAGTTCAAAACATGAAAAGTGTGCAGAATAATGTTTTACTTTAATTTACGCAAAACCAATAAAAATGAGCTCGTTTCATGGGTTAAAACAACTTCTAAAATCTGCATTGCCAAAATGAATTAAAACTACTATAATCAAGATCATCCGATTATAAGTTATAATCGATCTTTTTAATAAAAAGTCTAAACACAAAAGTTGTCTACAATCACGTATACATGCCTCTGGTCAAATTTCATAATTTATCGAGGTTGTTTACTATTTTTCAGGATATACAAATCAACACAATTCACACTATACCAATAAACTCGTAATTTAATTCTTTGTACCTTAACTCCACCACTTCGGCCTCCACTTCCGGCCTACACATATATCCCATGTGCCTCCCGTATACCTAACACCGCTCCGAAGCTAAACTTGCACGGGGATATCGTCCCGAGTTTGACCCACACTCCCCGGATGGTTAGCATATACATACGCGCGTAAATCAAAGCACTCGTCTACTCATGAGAACGAGAATAACATAACAATACCAAGCCTAAGACATTCAAATAAATCTCATAATCCTCACTTTTTTTTTTTTTTTTTATACACTCTTTCTCACCAACACTCAAATAAAACAACAATCCATGGAGTCATGGTGGAGGATAAGGAATTTATCTATGGGTTCCTAATTAATTTTAATTTCATATAACCATGAGTGTGATTACATCCATAAAATAAATCCATATAAAAACCCTAAATCTGGCATACACAACTAATCAAAATAATTAAAATCAATCAATCAAGTAAAAATCCTAAACCTTACATACACAACTAAACAAAATAATTAAAATCAATCATCTAAAAATCCTAAACTTTACATATACAACTAATCAAACTAATTAAAATCAATCAATCATCTACATGTAAATATGAAATCAATTAAACATCGAATAAATAAAAATAAATAAATAAAAACAACGAATTAAATATAAATCAAGGGAAGTGGATTTTGTACTCACAATATTTTTTTGAAGATCAACGAATAACTTGGAGAATTAATAGAGCCACCAAAATAAAACCCTAACCTTTTTTATTCTTTTTTCTCCACTTTCTCCTTCTTTTTCCGTCGTTCTCTTTCTCTCTCTTGGAATTGGTCTCCTTCTCTGGTTGTCTTTGATTAATCAATCAATCTCTCTCTCTCTCTCTCTCTCTCTCTCTCTCACACTCACCGCTTGCTCTGTTTCTCTTTTTTTTTTTTTTCATTGTTTGTTTTCCTATTAACTTCTAAACCTAGTTGACTACTTATATTATATATATAATAACCTAATTTCTTATTATATTATATTATACAAATAAATCACAAATATAACATATATAAATATAAATATCTTATATAAAATTTATATTAATAATTTCTATTTTAATATATATAAATATTCAGATTAATTACATATAATTAAATACCGCATTAAACTAATTAAATATCACATTAAATTCTCATGTAATCACACAATTAATAAAGTCAAAAATAAAATCAAGTAATAATAAATAAATAAAGACTTTCGAAGAAATCAGGGTCGCTACACGTGATCCTAAAGGCAATGTCAAAAGATACAACGCCAAATTAGTTGCTAAAGGATACACTCAAAGAGAAGGGATGGGCTATAAGGAAACTTATTCTCCTATTTCTAATAAAGATTTCTTGAGAATAGTTATGGCCTTAGTAGCTGTACGGGGAGCAAATATTCCGGCGAGCCCGTACTTCTTTCTTCCAAGCTCCGTTTCTGTCCGATCACCTGCGAGCACAACGGCGGTGAGCTACCCGGCGGTGTGTGGCCGGAAAACCCCTCCGACGTTCAAGTTAGCACACACCTTGGGATAGAGAGAGAGAGAGAGAGAAGAGTGTTTGAGTGTAAGAGTTCCTTACAAAGTG
Source organism: Camellia japonica (assembly GCA_030407325.1). Classification (NCBI taxonomy): domain Eukaryota; kingdom Viridiplantae; phylum Streptophyta; class Magnoliopsida; order Ericales; family Theaceae; genus Camellia; species Camellia japonica. The sequence continues at coordinate 171,816,229 of JAPPVO010000016.1, forward strand.
TTCGTCCCTCTGCGTATGGGGGGCGCAAACATGTTTATATACCCTCTGCGCCCCAAATCTACTCTGAGTGATCTCTCGACACGTGGCTCTGCTATCCTATCCGTCAGCACAAATCTTGCTGAGCATCACCTAATCCCAACTGCCAGCCTACTCTGCTGGGAGCTCGGCAGCCGGGCAACATTATCTCGGCTACCAACGGCCATTCCACACTTATGCCCAAGCGCTCCATAACCGAGCTACTCCAGGCCATGTTCAATATTGACCGTGCTCGGCTACATTCCGGCAGAGCCGAGCTCGGCTCAGCTCATGCTGGTTGGACGTCGGCACTCCCACGGAGCTAACTCTCGAACCGTTGAGCCCAGTGAGGCAGCGAACAACTCGGCTTAGCCCTCACTTGACCGGTCCTTGTGCCGTGAAGCATTGCCTTGTCCGTGCCTAGCCCTAACCGAGCAACACTCTCTAGACAGGCCCAAAACTTCCACGGCCAATTGTGTTCAGCCCAAATCTGTCCGGCCGTTACCACGGCCTAATTTCAGATCATAAATCTCCCTCTCAATTGCCCCTCAATTCCGTCCGCAAAAGCGTGACTGGGATTACATATTCCGACCGGGATAACACTTCCTCGGTCCTCAGAATGCGAATCGGCGACCGGGCTAGTTGACATTCCTGTCCGCGAAACTTGCCCGGTTCAACTCCTCGGTTGACGTTCTCTTCTTCAAAAATTACCCGGTTGACTCTTCAACTCTTCAACCTGTCCCTTCAGTTCTGACATCGTCATAAATGGGGACACGTGGCTGGCTTCCATTGGACCTCGAGCAGCCAACCCAGCCGTTTGCCAGAATTTGAATTCTTGGTGGTTTCTCCATCTATACATACAAGCCCCTTCTCCCTCATTTTGCACCTACTGCCTCTCTGCAATCCGACGTTTCAGAGCTCAAGCATCTTCCTCCAAACCTCGTCTGCCATTCTTTGCGTTTGTGCTCGAAGAAGCAGGCCTTCCATTGGTAAGTCCTTCAACCCATGTCATTTTCATTTGATATTTCTTCCTCTTTGGTACCAAATCCGTAGGTTTTAGGGCCTTCCTCACCCAAAACCGTCAATGTCCCTTAGTTTCTTCATTTTTCTTCAAACTGTTCCTTTTTTCCTGAAGAACACTGAAGATCTGGGGCTGACCGGGCTCTAGATCTTCATTTGATCCAAAAAATCAGTTTAACCGAGCAAATAAACTGTTTGCTGTAACCTTAGTAAAAATCGGAATGGCCATAGGACTTGGCCGCTCGACCGGGCCAACAACTGGTCCGCTTGGGCGATCGAGCTCCTGGTTAGCCTTTACGACCGAGGTGGTTTGGCACAATCCATGACCGAGCTAAAGTCAAGCTCGTTTTGCGCGACCGCGCTTCCTCTTATACTTGCCATCCTCTTTCTTGCAGAGTCCAAGGGGACCAAAGACCAATTCTGAGGCTCATAAGAACCGAACTGCCACCCATTCCTAGTCTGTGCCAAACCACCTCGGCCGAGCTAGATTAGTCGGCCACATGGGAAAATTTCGCTTCCTGGTGGATACTTCGGCTGCGCTAGCTGCGTTCAGGGAGGAGTACGGCATCCCGGCCGGCGTCCACCTTGAGCTCGCAGAAGAAGAGACCACGCCTTGGGGCAGATCAGAACAATGCCCCTTCACCATGCTGTCCATCATCGAAGGAGGCCTCCGCTTCCCGCTCAACCCACTAATCACCGAATTTCTGCGCCGCACCGGGCTAGCACCCACACAAGTGTCCACCAACACCTACCGGATAATAAACGGTGTGCACGAATTAAACAACCGGTTAGGCATAAACCTAGGTTTAGCCGAGATACTGCGGCAGTACACCCTTGGGCACACCGGCGATGGCCTCGCCTACTACCTTAAGATTAGGCCGGGCAAAGAAAAAATTGTGACCGGCACACCAGACAAGGACTTGCACGATGACGATTTCTTCTGGGTGTCTGGCAATTATGAAACAGCCGAGGTACCGGGCTGGTTCATAAGCAAGAACTTTGGTTCCACATGTAAGCTGTTCAAACTTGCTCGGTTAGTTTACTTTCTTCATAGTTCTGTACTTAACCATTTTTCTTGTTTCTTTTGCAGCAATCCAAGCCTTGCAAGCCAACTACCAATACCCCAACGTAGAAGCCATCAGGACCGCGCTCCGCTACCGCGACCGAGATTGCAACGAGTTGCTCAGTTACACTCCAACCTACAGATACTCTGCTCCCCGCCGGAGTAAAGTTACAGACTTTCTCTATGCTCCATCACCTCCTCCAAATCCAACTTTGCCAGACGTTCCACTAATCCGATTGACAGAAGAACAAGAGATGGCCAAACGAAGCCGAATCAAAAACCTGCTCACCGCAACGTCTGCCGAGATACCGAGCGTCGTTATCCGCTTGCCAGCCACCGGTCAGTCAAGCGACGCCGTGGTCGCCCTAGCTTCTCCGGCTGCCGGGCAGTCAAGCCAAGAAACACGCCGGGCTGGCAAAAGAGCCCGCGCGGACCCGTCTGCCGAGCTGGTTACCGAGCTAACCACCGAGCAACCAACCGTCACAGCTGACCCAACACCAATCTGGCGTCCACAACTCAAGCACCGGGGTCAAGACATCCCGGCGACAGCTTCGATCAAGGGCGACAAAGAGCACCTGCTCGCCTACGATCTTTCCAAGGCCCTTCTCCTACCGAGCGACGTGGTCGGCAGCGACCACGTCCCTGACACCCGGTTGGTGAAGTCGTCTGTCAAGTCCATGGCCAGAGTAAGCTTCAATCTGCCTCTGAAATTTTCACAAGTGTTTGCATGGTTTCTTCTCTGATCAAGTTTCCTTTTTGCAAGCCATCCAAAAACAACACTTAGTCATGGAGCGCATCCACCGACTTCGGCAAAAGAAAGTCGACACTGCCAGCCAAGTCCAAAGCCTCCAAACCGAGCTTGGCCGAGCAAAGTCCTCGCTTGAAATCGCCAACAACGACAACAACCGGTTGCTCGGCCAACTCGATGAAGCCGAGAAAAAGAGGGACGAGCTCCAGGCCGAGCTGGACGCGCTCAAGAAGTCCAGGGAGAAGGAGTGTGAAGACGCCAATAATGCCGGCTTCAAAGAGGCGTAAGACAACTATAAAAAACAAGTCTTCGCCACCCAGGACATATATTTCAAAGCTGGATAGAAGGCTGCCTGTCAACAGCTCGGTCAAGGTCCTGATACTGACGTGTTTGCCTCTCTACCGGCTGTCTTCTTACCGACCTACCTCATTCCATACACCAATGACGTCTTCAGAGCGCTGCAGGCTGAGGCCGAGGAAGGACTCGAAGAAGTCGAGGCAAACGCTGAGGGAGATGACCAAACCGAGCAGGGGCAGCCCGGCCAGACTGGAACTGGTGTCCAGGACCAGATAGCAACGGTCAACCTGGAAGCTGAGGAATTCCCAAACCTCTCCCCCTTAGCTTAGTTTTCTTTTTTCTTTGTCTGCAAATGTAACCGGGCTAAGTTCCCCACCTTTTGTATTAACTTTTTATCAATGAAAAGCTTTAATTTCATCAGTGTTTGCACGGTTTTCACATCACAGTATAATTAGCAAAATTGAACAAAACTTCTTCAACCGGAATAACCATCTCGGTTGGAACAATCAAAGTTGAACAAATCACCAAGTCTCTCAACCGAAGTAAACCATCTCGGTTGAGAATACCTAAGCTGAACAAAACATCAACTTCTTCAACCGGAATATCCATCTCGGTTGGAACAGCAAAGTTGAACAAATCACCAACTCTTTCAACCGGAGTAAACCATCTTGGTTGAGAATACTAAGTTGAGCAAAACATCAACTTCGCCAACCGCAGTAAACATCTCGGTTGGGATTCCTAAGCTGAGCAAGTCATCAACTCTTCCAACCGGAGTAAATCATCTCGGTTGGGAATCTTATGTTGAACAAGTCATCAACTCTTCCAGCCGGAGTGAATCATCTCGGTTGGGAATCCTATGTTGAACAAGTCATCAACTCTTCCAGCCGGAGTGAATCATCTCGGTTGGGAATCCTAAGTTGAACAAGTCATCAACTCTTCCAGCCGGAGTGAATCATCTTGGTTGAGAATCTCAAAACAGAGCAATAATCAAAATGCCAAAGCAAAGAGAGACTTCTATATATTGACAAAAAGAATTACATTCTGAAGTGTAAGCCAAAAAATTCCTTTGCACAAAGCTAAAGCTAGAAATAATACAGTTTGAGGTTGGCCACATTCCATGGCCGGGGTATTGCTCTACCATCCAGATCCTCCAAGTGGTATGCCCCCTTGCCCACCAGACCGGTTATCTTGTAGGGTCCTTCCCAATTTGCCCCTAGTTTGCCTTCACCTGGCACCAGGGTGTTTCCCATAACTTTCCTCAAAACCCAATCACCTACTTTAAACGGTCTGGGGTGCACCGTTTTGTTATACTTCCTTGAGAGCTCTTGTTGGTAGGCGGCCACGTGGATGAGGGCCTTCTCCCGACGCTCTTCCACTAGGTCTAATTCCAGGGCAATAGCCTCGGCGTTCAGCTCGGGCTCAAAACTTTCACTTTTTAGAGTGGGCATGCCAACTTCCAAAGGTATGACCGCCTTCATGCCATAAGCCAAAGCGAACGGAGTTTCCCCGGTAGATCGCCGCGGGGTTGTTCGGTATGCCCAAAGGACGCTGGGTAGTTCCTCAGCCCATTTTCCCTTTGCCTTCTCCAGCCGTTTCTTCAACCCATCTAGGATAGTCTTGTTTGATGCCTCGGCTTGACCGTTGGACTGCGGGTAAGCCGGAGTGGAGTTGTAGAATTCAATCTTTAGATCTTCACAAAATCCTCTGAATAGGCGACCGTCAAACTGGGTGCCGTTATCAGAGATCAAAATCTTGGGACGCCAACCGCGTGACCACATTCTGCCAGACAAACCGCTTCACGTCTTTCTCCTTGATTGTTGCCAAGGGCTCAGCTTCAACCCATTTGGTGAAGTAATCTGTGGCCGCGATGAAGAACTTTCGGTTGCCTGGTGCTGTTGGTAGCCGCCCGACTATATCTAGCCCCCACATGGCAAAGGGCCAAGGACTGGTGAGGGGAAGAAGTTCCCTGGCTGGCTGATGGATCTGATGGGCGAATTTTTGGCATTTCTCGCACTTGCGGACATACTTTTGTGCGTCGGCCTGCATGCACGGCCACCAGTAGCCCTGCGAAATAGCTCGGTAGGCCAGGGACCTGCCCTCTATATGAACTCCACAGATGCCTTCGTGAATTTCATACAAGAAGGCCTCCACGCTACTCTCGGTGCACGCACTTCAGATAAGGACCGGTGAAGGACTTTTTATACAACGCTCCAGATGGAGAGAGCCAAAACCGCTCTGACTTCACCCGGACTTTGTGCCTCTTCTTTCTTGCCGGCTGGCAGAGTCCGGTCTCTGAGAAACAAGATTAAGGGGTCCATCCAGGAAGGACCTAGCGCAGCGCAGAGTACATCCGTCTGCCCGGCTTCCTTAATGCTGGGCCGCGGAAGGAATTCAATCAACAGGGGGTTAGGAGATGCACTATCAACCATTGAAGCAAGGCCGGCCAGCTCATCTGCTCGGCTGTTTTTTCTTCACGGCCAATCTGTTGAATTCTGATTGCTTGAAATTGCTTGATGTGTTCCCTGACCAGAGCTCGGTACTTTGCCATTCTGTCATCCTTTGCTTCATAAATCCCAGCGACTTGGTTAACCACAAGCTGGGAATCACTGTACACCATTAGCTCGGAAGCCTTCATCTGAAGAGCGCTCTTGAGTCCGGCTAGAAGCGCCTTGTACTCGGCCTCGTTGTTGGATGCTGGGAAGCCAAGGGTGATAGAATGTTCAATAGTTAGGCCATCTGGCGAGATAAGAACAATACCTAGCCCGACACCGTGGCGGTTCGACGCCCCATCAACGAAAAGTTTCCACATCTCTCCCACAAAGAGTTTCCAACACTCTGAAGGGTCCTGAGAGTTTCGAAGGGTGATGGGATCTCGGTTGCTCGGCTGTCCGGTTTCTAGTTCTGCGCTGATTAGTTCCACTTCAGCCCCCCTTGGTGATTCGGCACCGGACTCAGCAAGTTGATCCGCAATGCCCAAGTCCGTAGGCAAATCACCAGGTTGCGGTATTGTGCCGGCCGCAGGCTCTGTGCTGGGTGGGTCCATTTCTTCCCCCCGTGGTGATGCGGCTCCGGACGGAGCAGGTTGATCGTTGGGACCCGACTCCGTCATCGCATCACCGGTCGGTGGAGTTGTACAAATTGAGGGTGCTTCGGTGGGGCGCGCAAATTTCCGTCGCAAACTCCACCAGGTTGTTGTATCTCGGTTAGGCTTGCATTCACCTCCTCATCTGCCGCGGCAATGTCAACCGGCACACCAGATGAGTTCCAGGTGAGAATTCAGCAACGAAATCAGCCAGGTCTGGGCTTTTATAGCTGTGCGCGGCTGGAACTTCACATCAAATTGTCCCAATTCGACCGCCCACTTGAGAATTCGACCAGAAAAGTCCGCTCGCTCAAACAAGGCCTTAAGGGGGAATTCGGTCAGAACGATGATGGTATGGGCGTGAAAATAGTGCGCCAACTTCCTTGAAGCCATCATCAATGCTAACGCAAGCTTTTCCAACAGCAAGTATCTCGACTCTGCCGTAGCAAGGTCTTACTGACGTAGAAGATTGGGAGGTGCTTAATTCCTTCAGCTCGGACAAGCACCGCACTGACTGCATGCTGTGAGACGGCAAGGTAAAGATAGAGTTCCTCGCTTGGCTTTGGTGTAACCAACAGTGGCGGAGAAGACAGATACTCCTTGAGCTTGGCCAAAGCCCGGTCACAATCTTCGTCCCACGAGAACTTTGACTTCAATGCCTGAAAGAAAGGGCGGCAGCGATCTGATGACCGGCTTATAAATCGATTAAGCGCGGCGGCCATGCCGGCCAGATGCTGCACGTCCTTAGCCGAGCTGGGCTGCTTCAAATCTTGCAAGGCACTGATTTGAGTGGGGTCTGCTTCGATGCCTCGGTTCGTGACTAGGAATCCCAAAAATTTTCCGGATCCCACACCAAAGGCACACTTAGACGCATTCAGGCGCAGCTTGTGTTTTTTGAGAATGACGAACATTTCGGCCAAGTCGGATAAGTGGTCTCTTGCATGCTGGCTTTTAACCACCATATCATCAATGTAGGCCTCCATTGTCCGCCCAAGCAAAGGAGCAAACATCTTGGTCACCATCCTCTGAAAAGTTGCCCCGGCGTTCTTCAAACCAAAAGGCATGACTCGGTAGCAGAAGAGAGTCCCCTTGGAGTCGTGAAGGAAGTAATCTCTCGGTCGGGCCCATGCATGGCAATCTGGTGGTAGCCGCGATAGGCATCCAAGAAGCTGAGCCGATTATGTCCAGCCGTCAAGTCCACAAGCTGGTCAATACGGGGCAAGGGAAGCTGTCTTTCGGACAAGCTCGGTTGACTGTCTTGTAATCGACACAAACTCGCCACTTCCCATTCTTCTTGGGCACCACTACCGTGTTGGAAATCCACCGAGGGTAGTGCACTTCCTGAATTGCTCGTGCCTCAAGCAAGTTTTTCACCTCCTCTGCAACTACCTCGGCGTGATGCAGCGCCGATCTCCTTGTTCGCTGAATGACTGGCTTTGCTCCGGGGAAGACATTGAGGTGATGGCAGATAAAACTTGGATTGAGACCGGGCATGTCATAAGGTGACCATGCAAAGACTTCGATGTTGGCCATCAAAAACTCAACCATTTCGGTCCTTTCTAGGGCAGTAAGGCTGGAGCCGAGCAGGAAGAACTTGTCCGGCTGCTCCGTATCAATTCGCACCTCCACCAATTCCTCAACAGCTTTGTCCTCTGCCTTGGTGCCCACATCATCAAGAACTCCCCGGTCTTTCGGTCCTTCTATCATTTGAACGAAGCCTTTAGCAGCCCGACTCCCATTCACTGCCACGAAGCATTGCTTTGACATGACTTGATCTCCCCAAATCTCCTCAATTGCCCCCATAGCCGAGGGGAATCTCATCACCTGATGATAGGTCGACGCTACGGCTTGCATAGCGTGAAGCCATCCCCTTCCAAGGATTAGGTTGTAAGTAGAAGGCACATGTAACACCCAGAACTCCACTTGCTTGACCACGGATCCCGCTTTGACCGGAAGGATAATCTTTCCCAAAGGCCACTCCGGTTGTGAGTTGAAACCAACCAGTGGCGAAGTTGCCGGAGTCAAGTCTGTCTCCCGGAGTTTGAGTTGCTTGAACGCGTCGTAATACATGATCTCGACCGAGCTTCCTGATCGATCAAGATCCGTTTGACATCAAATTCCTTGACGCGGAGTGTTACTACTAAGGTATCGTTGTGCGGCGTCTGAATACGCTCTAGATCCCTTGAGGTGAAACTAATCACATCTTTCGCTTCGGTCTTCCCCCTCTTGATCGCAGGCTGTACCGACAAAACTTCCCTCATGTGTTCTGCCTTCTTGATCATACCACGGAGCTCGCATACCCGTGCTGGCTCCACGATGCCATGAATGACGTTGATAACTCCTTGTGGAGGCGCGTCACGGTCATCCGGTCCCCGCGGATCGACCGGAGCTTGGTTCGCCTTAACGCCCCCATCAATGCAAAGGTCCAGGTGTCCGGCTGCAACTAGTTCTTCCAAGTGTTGCCTCAAAGGCAAGCAATCCTCTGTCCGGTGGCCGCGCTCTCGGCGAAACGTGCAACAGTACCTCGGATTGAAGCCCTTCTGACCGTAGCCCAACTTAGCTAGAAACCGGACATATTCCTTGTCACGGATTTCACTAAGTATGCGATAGATTGGAATCTTGAAGACCGTGGTGATACCTGTCTTGGCCTTCAACCTTCTGTTTGCATCCACTACGTCATCTCGGGGGTAGTCATCCCGGTCATTGCGACGTCCCCTACCCTGGTTTTTTCGGTTCGAACCATGGTCCGATTCCTCGGCTCGAACCATGGTCCGATTCCTCGGCTCGGTCATTTGAGCGGCTGGACTCTTGCCCAACCGCGTGCACTTTGCCTGTTGTCCTCTTGTCTGTCGTTGCCAGAGTTGCCTTTGCGGTGGACGCTGACGCATCATCCTCAACTCGGATGTGCTCATTGATGCGCTGCATGAGCTGGCCCATGGACGTCGGCTGGTGCATGGTAAGTGAGTCCCGCAGTCTATGTCTGACCGGGAGACCACACTTGTATTGAGTGATTGGAAGGTTGACCGGACAATCCAAGATCTCGTTGAAGGTCTCCCAATATCTAGAGTTGTACGCCTTCAATGTGTCACTCGGTTCCATCTTGACACTCAGTAGGTGATCAACTTCCTTTGGTGTCTTGGTGTTGGTTTTGAAGCGCGTCACAAAGGCTTCGGCCAACTGATGCCACTTTTCAATGCTCCCCTCCGGCAGCCTCTCAAACCATTTCAGGCCCAGTTCGCCTAAACTTGACGGAAGATAAGGCACATAAGTGCATCATTCCGCCTATGCCCGGTCATAACCTGTTGGAAGTGGCTTACATGCATGTAGGGATCGGTCTTTCCGTCATAAAGCGTAAATTTAGGCTGGTGGAAGCCTGCCGGAAGCGGTGTTGTTTCTATCTCCAGGGAGAATGAGGTGGCGCTCAGCCTTGCCAAGTCTGAATCTACAGAGAGCGGTGCTGCTTGGCGGGGTCGAGGCATTCCGACCTCCTCGCTGGCGTGAACTCCGTAGGATAGCCGCTGAAACGCTGGCACCCTTTGAGCCTCTCGTCGGCGAGCTCGCTTCTTTAAGACTGCCCGCAAATCCTCTGAATGCACGGAATAAGAGTACCTCGACGTCGTCGCCGGACGTGAAGGCTGGTAAGTGCTATCTTGCGCGCTGGACTTCTCTGCTCGCACGTCGGAATCACCAACCTTATAACTTCTGGTAATAGAAATGGACGGAGTATGTCGCTGACTCTGACTGCCTGAACGGCGGGGTTGGGTGCGCTCACTGTGGTCTCCCACTCCAGCTGCACCCTTCCCTTTGACATGACGCTTTAGCTCCTCCATCTCTGCCGCCATTCGCCGGATGACGGCGTTCTGGTCCCTGAGCTTGTGTTCCAATCGTCTGGCGTGTGATTCTCTCCGTCGCCGATGACCGTCTGGACTCTGCGAATGACCATAACTTCTTCCGTGCTTATCTCGCGCGTCTCCCGACTGTCCTCCTGGGAATGTCTCCAGGTTCCCCATTGGAAGGATGTCAGGATGTCTTTCTCTTCGTCTGCCTGACTCCGGGGTAACTCCGTCGACGGCGGACAATGGAAACTTATCGTTGTTCCCCATGGACGGCGATCAAACGAGCGTGGAAGACAAGGTTTTGTCTGCAAAGTTTCCCACAGACGGCGCCAATTGTACAGGGAGCAAATATTCCGACGAGCCCGTACTCCTTTCTTCCAAGCTCCGTTTCTGTCCGATCACCTGCGAGCACAACGGCGGTGAGCTACCCGGCGGTGTGTGGCCGGAAAACCCCTCCGACGTTCAAGTTAGCACACACCTTGGGATAGAGAGAGAGAGAGAGAAGAGTGTTTGAGTGTAAGAGTTCCTTACAAAGTGTTCGTCCCTCTGCGTATGGGGGGCGCAGACATGCTTATATACCCTCTGCGCCCCAAATCTACTCCGAGTGATCTCTCGACACATGGCTCTGCTATCCCATCCGTCAGCACAAATCTTGCTGGGCATCACCTAATCCCAACTGCCAGTCTACTCTGCTGGGAGCTCGGCAGCGGGGCAACATTATCTCGGCTACCAACGGCCATTCCACACTTAAGCCCAAGCGCTCCATAACTGAGCTACTCCAGGCCATGTTCAATATCGACCGTGCTCGGCTACATTTCGGCAGAGCCGAGCTCGGCTCAGCTCATGCTGGTTGGACGTCGGCACTCCCACGGAGCTAACTCTCGAACCGTGGAGCCCAGTGAGGCAGCGAACAACTCGGCTTAGCCCTCACTTGACCGGTCCTTGTGCCGTGAAGCATTGCCTTATCTGTGCCTAGCCCTGACCGAGCAACACTCTCTAGACAGGCCCAAAACTTCCACGGCCCAATGTGTTCAGCCCAAATCTATCCGGCCGTTACCACGGCCCAATTTCAGATCATAAATCTCCCTCTCAGTAGCTCATTATGATTTAGAGTTACATCAAGTGGACGTTAAAACAGCTCTTTTGAATGGTGACTTGCATGAAGCGGTCTATATGGACCAATCTGAAGGTTTTTAGGATGAAAGCAAGGAAAATATGGTTTGTAGGCTTAAGAAGTCAATATATGGTCTAAAGCAGACATCTCGACAATGGTATTTTAAATTTCATGAAGTTCTCACCAAATTTGATTTTAAGGATAATGTGGTTGATCAATGTGTCTACCTTAAAATCAGTGGGAGCCATATCTACATTATAGTTTTGTATGTTGATGATATATTACTTGCTAGCAATAATTTGGGAATGATACATGAGACAAAGCAATTCCATACGGGGAATTTTGAAATGAAAGATCTTGGTGAAGCCTCTTTTGTTATTGGGATAGAAATTCATCGAGATAGGTCTCGCGGTATTTTAGGATTGTCCCAAAGAGCCTATATCGAAAAGGTTCTTAAAAGGTTCAACATGCAAAACTGTTCAAGTAGTGTTGCCCCTATAGTTAAGGGTAATAAATTTAGTGAATTTCAGTGTCCTAGAAATAATTTAGAAAGTGAACAAATGAAAGAAATTCCTTATGCCTCTGCAGTTGGGAGCATTATGTATGCTCAAGTTTGTACGCAACCTGACATAGCATTTGTAGTTGATATGCTTGGTCGATACCAAAGCAATCCTGGACTTGATCATTCGAAAGCAGTTAAGAAAGTGTTGCGATATTTACAAGGCACTAAGAATTACATGCTCATTTATCAAAGAACAGACAGCCTTAAAGTAATTGGTTATTCAGATGTTGATTATGCTGGATGTAAAGACACTCAAAAGTCCACTTTTGGGTACATTTTTATGCTTGCTAATGGACCCATTTCATGGAAGAGTCATAAGTAGTCTCTGACAGCCTTTTCCACTATGGAGGCAGAGTTCATAGCATGTTATGAAGCCACATGTCGTGCAGTATGGCCAAAGAATTTCATATTTAGATTACAACTTGTCGATTCAATTTCGAGGCCCTTACAGATTTACTGTGATAATGATGCTGCTATTTGGTTCTCCAATAATAACAAAACTTTAGGAGGATCAACGCATATTGATATCAAGTATCTAGTTGTTAAAGAAAGGGTTCTGAATTAGACTGTTTTCATCTCTCATATTGGCACTACACTCATGTTGGCAGATCCTTTAACTAAAGGTCTCGCATCTAAGCTCTTTCAAGAACATGTTGCGCGCATGGGCTTAGTAGAAAGTTTATCATGTTTAGACTTGAAATGAGTGTATAATAATTGTTATGTTATAATCATCTTATGTTAGTAATGATTATATTTGTTGTTTTTATTCTTCATACTTGTGCACAATTTAGAAGAAGATATAAACAATGGGACCGTTATAGATGAATTAGCATTAATCACCATTATGTTGCTAATGTCATCTCTGTCACTTATTCATGTTGATGGAAAATATTAACACTATAACCATTGTACAGTCTTGATCAATGTGTAAATCACTGACTACAACGATTTGGTGCTAATAATTTCATTTAACATAATCTAATGGTGATGGTGCAATTTTCTAGTGGGAGAACATTGGCCATATTATGTTAATCTAGTGACGTAATATAATCATGCAAGCCAAGTGGGAGATTGTAAGAATTTTTCCTAAATATGGCTTAATGTGGCTTATGCATGATTATACTAGATTCATCTCATTAAGCAAGATACATGTACATCAATTAGATGGTGACTAATTATTAATGAATGCACCTATATATACATAATGTATAGAAGACTAATGGAGATAGTGTCAATGCATTGAATGTGATAGATTCATTATGAATGAATCTTAGAGATGCATTATGTATCTATTATGAATGTAAAAGATACATTAATCTATCTAATGAGTTCATTAATATAGAAGATACATTATGTATCATGAATGTAAAAGATACATTAATCTATTTAATGAAGTTCATTGAATGAATGAATTCTTTGATGGGAAGAATACTAGTATAAATAGTGTAAGGTCCCAAATCACACACTCCATCACAAAACTCAAGTTGCCACCACAAGAAGGCTCCCATCGCCTAGAGAGAGAGAAGTGGTTTGAAGATCTTAGACAAATAAAAAACTTGAAGATCAAGGTCTTCTATTCAAGGTTTCTTTTTCTCAAAAAAGGTTTTCATACTATCATGGATCAAGGTATGTATACAATTATTTATATAGTAGAAATTCATATAGTTTTTGTATGAGCACGAAATAATGTTCTCGTATAATCCTGTTGATCAAGTTTGCGCTCCTCCAAACGTTGTCGCTTTACTCCCTGAAAACACAAACGTGAGCTAGCTGGCGGGTGTGTGCCGGATACCTCTTCGATGCCTAAGTCAGCAAATAGACAATGGACAAAAGCTTCGTGTATTTGAGAGTCAAAATTGTGATACCTGTACATAAGTCCTGTTATGAGCTTTTGCAGATTCCGTGTGGCACAGTCCTAGCAGGATTCCAACTCTCCTTATAAGAGTCCTCCTAGGAATCACACACCCTACTCACTACCAACCAAGTGAGATGGTTTGCACAATCCTAGCAGGACTCTACTTTCCTTAGCAGAGTCCTCCTAGGGAGTCTCATCACTGCAAGCCAAGTGAGATGACTACCACGGTTGAATAACTGTATGGCTGAGCTAACACTAGCCCTTTGACATACTCAATCCGGTGCTTTCATATGCAACGCCTAGCTTGGTCCTTATATCTCGATTTTGGCTATTTAGACCGAGCTAACTGCAGCAGTCTCTGACCGAGCTAACAAGGGTAAGGTCCAACATTGCGAAGCAAAAACACCTTGGCCCATAGCTCGGCCCGAACTCACCTGGTCCTAGCTCGTTTAGCTTTAAGACCGAGCTACACCAGCTCTTACCCCGGCCCAACGTGCAGCCCATCTTCTAAAGAAGGCCCTTCCTTAGCTCGGCTCAATTTATTTATAAATTAACCTCTCAATTGCCCCTTAATCCCATCTGCATTGCATGATTTGGAATTACCTGTTACCAGCCGAGCTAAAAGTTCAAACCTTTAACCGAGCTAAATTGTTACCGGGCTACCGATTTGTCCGGTCAAAAAACGTCTTTTCAGTCACGCTGCACATCTAAATCGCTTTCTATTCTCTTGGACACGTGGCTGGCTCTCATTGGTCAAGTATAGCTGTCACAACCGTCTTCGTACTTCGAAAATTTTGAACAGTCCTGCCCATTTCATGCATTTTATACAAAAGAACCCTCATTTGGAAAATCACTCCCACTGTTCATCTTCTTTCCTTTCTCCTTTGTGCATTCGAAGCTCCATACTGATGCCTTCATCTTCGTTGGCTACTGTTTCTTCACGACTTCACACTCGTAAGTTTACTAATACCTCTTCATGCTTTTCTTTTTTTAACTATTTCTTCATTTTTGATATTCAATCCCTACATACATGTGTTTATATACATTAGATATCCACCAGAGTACAGAGCAAATGATATAAACCTCAAACCTTATGCTTGAGCTCAAGAACACACCGTTTGGATTCAGAAATCATGAAGTTGAATCCAAAATCATGTTGTAACCGAGCTAAATACCCATTTAGGCAACTTTAGGCTTAAACACAACCGAACTAAAAGCTTAGTCATAACCATGTACACCCATCTTCAACTAGGCTAGGGCCATAGATTGGCCCTTCTTTACAATCGAACCAAAAAAGTGGACATAACCCTGTACTTTAACCTCTAACTGAGCTAGAGGCCTTGTATTGGCCCTTCTGTACTACCAAACTGAGAACTCCCCGTCATTCAGATGAACCGAGCTAAGCCCTCACAATTCTTCTGTAAATTGACTTTTTAGCTAGTCCGGTCTAGTTGTCTGGGCATAACACTTCTTATTTCTACTTTGCAGACTTGACTAGGTTGGCCAGGCATGCCTTTGCACTCTGCCCCTAGCCAACTTTGCTTAACCGAGCCAACCAAAGCCCCAGTCTAGTCGAGCTAGGCTTATTTTATTCAAAACCTTAAGTTAATCACGGGTAAATACTGGTTTTTAGTACTCTTCGGGTGCCATAGCCGAGTTCTGAAAGGACTATCAGATTCCGGACTACGTTCATCTATCCCTTGCCGAACTAGAAACAACACCCTGGGGCAAACCGAGCGTCGTTCCATTCACCGTGATATCGATTGTCGAAGCTGGCCTTCAGTTTCCTGTTCAGCCTCTTATCTGTGAATTTCTGAGGCAGACAAGACTCTGTCCAACCCAACTTAGCACCAACTCTTATAGGATAATAAATGGCATCGCCGAGCTAAACCGCCGGCTTGGCCTCAACCTCGGCTTAGCTGAGCTATTTCATCAGTACTCACTTGGCCAAAATGAAGATGGCTGGGTGTATTGTTTAAGAATAAGAAGACACCGAGAGAAAATAATTAAAAATACACCGGACAAGGACGTGAATGATGACGACTTTTTCTGGGTTTCTGGCAATTTCGAAGACCAGGAAGCCCAGATACTGGGCTATAATATTAACTGGAATAAATGAACAGCCGGTATGAATACCTCGGCTTAGTTTGTCTATTTTTTGCTTTTGTTTACAACTTTCACACCGCACTAACCGTTGGCTTTCTCTATATGCAGATTTGGACCACCTAAAGTCACAATACCGGTACCCCAACCTAGATGCTCTTCGCGCCGCGCTTCGGTACCGTGATCGAGGTTGGGCCGAGCTACTCAATTTCGAACCGACCTACCGATACAGTGAAAGGGGGAAGGTCAGGGTAACTGACTTTCTCCTAGAACCATCACCATAACCGGACCCAAACTTGCCACAGATTAACCTCATTCCCGTAATCGAAGAACAAGAAATGGCCAAGCGCCGAGCTGTTAGGGCACTGATCACCGAAACAACAAGTAACGCCGGCGAGGCACAGACCAAGACAACACAAGCCGGCCAAACAAACGAGGCTGTGGTGGCCCTCCCAACAGCCCGAGCCTCGTCATCCCGGCCAAGCAAGCATGCTCGCACTTCCTCAACCGAGCCGCAATACCTTGTTGACGAAGATGAAACCGTGCTTCCTCAAATCACCCCGCCAAGCCCAAAACCCGTGCATTCTGACCGGGCTAGCTCTTCAGAGTGGGCACCAAAAATAACATACAAGAACCGAGCCATTACGAACACCAACTTAGTGGTGGCAGACAAGGACCACATGCTTGCCTTCAACCTTGCAAAAAGAGTGTGTCTGCCACCCGATATGGAACACCACGACCATCTCACCGAGCTCAAGGCCATCCGTTCGGCCATTAAGTCGATGGTGCTGGTAAGTGCTCAATACCATTTGTTTCTCCATTTTTACTCCAACGATTTGCTCGGTTTTAGTCATGATTGCTTTCCCTTTCTATAGGCCATGCAGAAGAACCACGTTGCCCATAAGCGCGTGCTTGAACTGCGCAAGACAACCCGGCTGGCTGTGGCAGAGGCCAAAACCAAAACAGCTAAGCTCAAAGAAGCCACCCAAAAAATGACCGAGCAGGACTCTGAAATCGCCCGTCATACCGAGCTGGTGTAAACACCCCATTTTTGACCGCTCTTAAGACTTGGGCTCTACTGATTGTTTACTTGGTGATGAAATGTGTGCAGTGCAAAGGTTCAATTTCTTCGGCAAGAGGAGCTTCAAATCCTAACCTTACACCCCATTCTTGGACCAAAATGATTTTGACCAAAGATTTTAGACCTTAAAACCCTCTCTTTCAAAACATTTTTGAAACAAAGTTCCTACGATGTTCCGACGCTCGCATTTTGTTAAATGTTGCGCTTTTCGGTAAACCGAGCAAGGACAAAGTGAAAATGAATGAAAGAGAGGTGAACTCTTCAAAAAGTCTTTCAAAACATCTTGGTTATAGTTTTGGAGTTGAAGAAAAGAGGAGAGGAGAGAAGAAAGCAAGTTCGGGAAGAAGTTGGGCATGAATTGTTAAGAGAGAGTCGAGCAGCCCTCGCTAAATTAGGCCTATCCTTTTGTATACTTGGATTTAAGCTATGAGGACACCACCGTTGGAAACAAGACTTCCGAGGCTTCATTTTATACTCAAGAATCTCCTAAAGCCGAGTCCATATGGAGGAGATATGGTTAGTTGAAGTTGGGCATCAAACTGGTTAGGACCAAAACTAAGCAGTCTTCACTAAAACAAGGATAACTTTTTGCACACTTGGAATTTTAATGTGAGGCTACCACCATTGGAAATCTTACTTCCGAGGCTTCAATTTAGACACAAGAATGACCTGAAATGGAGTCCAGATGAAGGAGTTATGCCCGTTTGAAGTTGGACCTGCAGAGCAGAATTTGCAGTCGGCCACGGAAGTGGCCGGTCGGCCATCATTAGTAGCAGGTCGGCCAAAAAGATGGCCAGTAGGCCAGAAATGTCCAGACAACTCAGAATTTGCAGATCTTTTGCTCCAGCTGTCTTCCAAATGCTCCAGCTGTCTCTATAATCAGATATTTCGACCAAATGCTCTTTTTTTGCTATATATGAAGGCAATATCTATCATTTTGGAAATGGGAGAACATTTTGAAAGGTTTACAAGTTTGAGAGCCTCTCTCTCTAAAATCTCTCCCTCTCTCTTTAATTTTGTGAGCAAGATTCCAGCCTCTCTCTCTAGAAGCCTCTCTCTCTTCCTATATTGTGCTTAGAAGTGAGAATTTCCTACACTCTGTAGACGTCCCCGAACGCCCCGGGAGGGTTAGGTCCCGTTCTGTTCATATTGGGGTCACTACAGTTCGAAGGACTCAAATGTCACGGTCCTTAATCTTAAACCAAAGAGTCCAAATCCGGCAAATCGTTTTGAAAACAGATTTTTTGAAAGAAGTGCCAAACATGGACTGCTTCGCCAGATACAGAGTCGCCACCTAAATATTTTTTTAAAATGGGAAATTTAGGAAACCCTGACTCGGTGCCAAAGGCCACGTGTCCGTCATCACCAAAGTTGGCTCGGGAACTTGGGTACGATTGGGGAAGGTCACATCGTGAGCACCCCCGCTCGCCCGGTCAAAGACCGGCCTCTACTAACCATGATATCTGTTTTTGAAAACATTGTGAGTTCTTATTCCGATTATTAGCCTAGGTTACTATGTGATGCTCACAGCAAACAAGTATAGACTGGGTCACCTGAATTGGAACAAAACATTTCATGTTTGTTTGTTTGAAAATGGTTTGATGGTGCTACCCGCAGGTAGGCTAAGACTCGGATTTGCCACCCTCAGGTGGGCTTAGAAAACATGATTTTGCCACTATCTAGTGGGCTTAAAACAAACAGTCAATGATTCGTCCAGTCCAAGCAACTCAACCTCCACCCACAGGCATTCAAGGCAGTTATATCACATAAGCACATAGCCTCATGGTAAGCATGCTGTCATGGCAACACTCACACGCATGCAAGGATGCTAAAGCATAAAACTCACCGAGTACTCCAAGCCAAAACAGAAAACCGATTAGAAATCATGCATGGATCCTAAGTATACAGAATGCCTAATGCAACGCATGCAATAATGCAACTATAGCAGGCTCGGCTATTCTAAACATGGTATATGGAATGCTACAACTAACATGTATTCAATTTGAAATTGAAATACAAATGCAGTTTGTATGATGCGCCGAGCCCGGTGCGTGCAAAACAGATGAATGATGCAACATGCTATCATACTGTATGCGAATCGAAATATGCCCTATATCTAACCATCGTAAGCGGGTAAATAAAAGGGAAGAAAGACGTGGGGTTGGAAGACATACATCACACTCACCCACACTTATTACAGCATTGCCCTCGCGCAGAGGGTCCGAATAAATAATACAGTCCGAAATAATACAGATTTCTAAATAATTAACAAATTAAACTAAGAAAGCTGAAAATCGGTTTGCAAGCCGGGGGCTGCCTCGCTTCTGATGAATATTGCATTTTGGGCTGCCTTGCGCAGAAATCCACTGGGATGCCCAATTTAGCCTCTGTTTGCACTTTTCTCGAAATGCGTGCCAAACTCTGAAAAGTTGCTGATTCTCTATCTTGCTGCAACAGAGAGCAGGAAAAGGGCATAGCAATGTATTTCACAAATATATGCATGCCTCGATCCTCGTGCCACCAATCATGCATATCGATGCATGATGGCCGAGGAGTCGGATTGCACAACTCAATATAGGATGCAATGCAGATGAATGCTACAACAAAGACCTAACTCCATCATGGGTTATCCGGAGTGTCGGTGACTGGGGAATTGAGACCCGTTCCGTCACTTGGAGTACGAAACGTGCCTCGTTTCCCGTGCCCGGGCTAACTCTTATCCCGAACATGATGCAATATGCATGATATGCATGAAATGCAACTAATATACAGTTTAGTATGCACTATGCTGATGAAAATGAGATGAAAATGAGATGCCTTGAAAAGCGTGCACGCGGGCGCGCAAACCGAGGCGATGATGCGAAATGCAAATCGGATAAAACCGAGGTGCCTCGAAATGCGTGCCCACAGGCACGCACACCGAGGCGATGATGAAATGGAAATCGGATAAAACCGAAGTGCCTCAAAATGTGTGCCCACAGACACGCACACCGAGGCGATGATATGGAGTGGAAATCGGATAAAACCGAAGTGCCTCGAAATGTGTGCCCACAGGCACGCACACCGAAGCGATGATATGGAGTGGAAATCGGATAAAACCGAAGTGCCTCGAAATGTGTGCCCACAGGCACGCACACCGAAGCGATGATATGGAGTGGAAATCGGATAAAACCGAAGTGCCTCGAAATGTGTGCCCACAGGCACGCACACCGAAGCGATGATATGGAGTGCAAATCGGATAAAATCGAAGTGCCTCGAAATGTGTGCCCACAGGCACGCACACCGAGGCGATGATGAAATGGAAATGGATAAAACTAAAGTGCCTCGAAATGCGTGCACACAGGCACATAAACCGAGGCGATGATATGGAGTGGAAATCGGATAAAACCGAAGTGCCTCGAAATGTGTGCCCACAGGCACGCACACCGAAGCGATGATAAAATGAGAAATCAAATGGCATACAGAATGCTACGATGGGCTTACACCAACATGAGAGCCTCAGCTCACTCACATAGGAGGCCGTCGGATAAGAATGAAGGCTCGAAGTGCGTGCCCACAGGCATGTAAACCAAGACAATGATAAAATGAGATGGAAATGCAAATTGGGCTTATACTGACATGAGTGGACCTCAGCCACACTCACATCAGATGCCGTCGGATAAAACAAAGGTGTCTCGAAGTGCGTGCCCACGGGCACGCAAACCGAGACATGGCCCGAAGGCATGATGAAATAACACGGGAAATGATATGCAAGCAAGCAAACCAAATTTCAGCACCTAAATGAAAGGGAAAACGGCCCCGAACGAAATGATACGAAATGACAATCAATGCATGAAATCATCCCGAAATGTGATTCTAAGTACCCGAAATGGCCTACGGCTATGCTAAACATGCAAAATTGATACATGAAAGCAAAAACAGTAGCAAGGCAGCCCCAAATATGGCATTTTTTCAGTACAAATCAAGGCTAAATAACAACCACAAGCATGGCAAAAATAGCTTGCAAAAACGGGGAAAAAGAGAGGAATTACAAAGCAAGTAGTATATACAATGCTCAAACCAGAAAAAACAGTTCTACAAAATTGAATAGGGGCCAAAAATAAGCATATATTCAGTTTATGGCAACCCCAAAATCAATATACAAACATGCTAACAATTCCATGCAAAATGGAGCTCAAAAGAGGTTATAACAAGAGACATGCAAAGAATACACCAAACAACAAAACTTTCTTCATGAAACATGTAGAGGGGGTCAAAATAAGACCCATTTCAGTTCTGACCAAGAGCTAAAACCAAAAGCAGAAAAGGCTATAAAACATGCAAGAATTAGGGCCTAAAGTGGATTTCAAAGGGAGGTGGTATATAGAATGGCCAAACAAGGTTGAGCCCTTCTAAAATGTTGTAGGGGGGCTCAAAATAAGCACAAAACCAGTAGGGGTCGGAGCCCCAAAAACAAATGCAAATAGGCTAAAAATAGCATACAAGATTGTGGCATACAAGCTAGATATTGAAACAAGTGTATCATGGAGACACCAAATGAAGTTGAGCCCTTATACAAAGTTGTAGAGGGGCTCAAAATAAGCCTAAAACCAGTAGGGGTCAAAGCCCAAAAACTGAAAGGAAATAGGGTAGAAATAGGAAGCAAAATTATGCTACAAAAAGAGATTTGGAGACTTACCCTTGAAGATACCAATTGTTGCTACCTCTTGGCCTGAATTTGTTGCTTCTTAGCCACTGGAGAACACTTCCTTGCTGCTGGAATGGTAGTGGGGATGGTGGAGCTAAGGGTTGATGAAGGAATTGCCTAAGAACTTGGAAGTTTTTGAGTTTTTGGCTATGGAAATGGGCTCAAATGGAGAAAAGCCTTGAGAGAAGAAATTGTCCAACCTAGGCAAAGGGGCTGTCCAGCCCTTTAAGTAAGCAAGAAAAGGTGTAAAAGGGGAGGGAAATGGAGGCAATCTTTCCCTCCCAAAATATCCCCCGGATGGGGGAGATATTTTGAAAAAATATCTGGACAGCTGGAAGGAGCTGGAAAGCAGGAAGCTGGCCGGCCAGGGAACTTTCTGGGAGGTGGCCGGCCGGCCACCCCACCTGGTCGGCCAGCCACTCAGCCTGGCCGGCCGGCCATGGTCAAAAAATGGACAACAAAATTTCTGGCCGACCACTATGGATTGGTGTCCTTCCAAGTGTGTAGAATAAGGCCCCAAGGTTGGAATTTGGCAACACTGAAGCAGGAGCCACAACATAGAGCTTGAAGGAGAGGCTCAAAAATGAAATGCACAATTACTGGCCGACCACCAACTTTTAGGGTCCTTCTAGATGTGTAGAACAAGGTTCCATGGTCGGAATGTGGCAACACTGAAGCAGGAGTCACAACATAGAGCTTGAAGGAGGGGCTCAAAAATGAAACCTGGAATTCTGGCCGACCAGTAGTTTTTAGGGTCCTCCCATGTCCCCTGATCACAGATATGTAGCTTTGGTTGGAAGAAAATATCCCCAGGGTGTTCAACATTGGCCCGGAAGTGAGCAAAACAGGCGCCGGAGGAGCGAAACTGGTTATCTGGGATAATTGCTGGCTTCCCACCCCCCAGTGATCTTCCTAAATGCTGAAACAGAGGTACCTGCCAAAATTGAACAAAAACTAATGAGAAATGAACGCTCGGGGCCAAAACCGGCAATTCGGGATCCCGAAAATGGGCTGCAGGTGCCAGAAATGGTGTTTAGCTGCGAAGTGGGTATCTGTGACCCCAGTGTTCTCGGTAGGATAAAAAGAGGTAGGTACCTGCCAAAAACCGGAGAAAACCGATGCGAAATGAATGCTCGGGGGCCAAACCGCGAGGTTCGGGGCCCAAAAACCGGCTATAAGCACCGAAAGTGGCATTCAGCCACGAAGTGGGCATCTGAGGCCCCGGTGTTCCTCAGTATGATAAAACAAAGGTATGTGCCAAGAACCGGAGAAATCGGAGATGGTCGGGCGGTTCCGAACCGAGGCACGCGGCCTGACGGCTCCGAAGACCGGGAACCGGGCTCCGAAATGGGCAAAATGGCCTACGGCCACAAAATGTAGCGCACGGCCACCGAGAGATAGTCTACAGGACTACTCCCTTCCCTCAAGAAAGAAAACAGAGAAAACCGAGCCTGGTTCGCAAACCGAGACAAGGCACAGAAGAGGATTCGGAAGTCCGGAGGCAGGGCGCACGGCCGCGACTCTGGGGCTTCTGAACGAGCACAGTATACGACATCACCGAGCGCTCAATCGGTGACGTCTAAGTCTTAAGGTCGGTCAAAAATGGGGTGTCTACAGTTGCCCCTCTTTGACAGAACTCGGAAGTCAAGAAGTGACGAGAGTGAATGTCAAAGCCTAGGGACGACCCATTTTTGACATGGCCGAAGACTTAGACAATCAAACAGGACAAACAGAGATATTTGTGCCCGCAGGCGTGCCCGCAGGCGTGCCCGCAGGCAGGGGGGGGCAAAATGCAAAGCGACATGCACAGAGCCAAATGATCATGCAAGTGCAGCAAGCTGTAATGAAGCAGGTATTGACAAATAGATGCAACAGTTTTAAGCAAGAATGCAAAGCAACAACTACATTTCATGCAGTTAGGAATGCGGAGAATCATTCGATTCTCGTCGCGTCTCACACGGAGAAGATACGATACCTGCGCGATTCGTCTGGTCGCACCAGCCTCAAATGAACCGTACATACAATATCGTGCCTGCAAAATAGAGAATTTCAACAAGAATAATATGCTAACAACATATAGTCAATGTGATCCCTATGATTCCAAAAGTCTAACACACGCAGTGCCGGCGGGTGAACGCATCGCAATACGAGAAAAGATAATGCGTGACAACGCATACTCAAGCATAGAGGTATGGTAAACATGCATGACAATGCAAAATATTCATGAGAATGCAAATTATGAGCCAAATAATGCGAAACGAGCGCAAATTAGAGTGCCCGTTTGTTGCGAAATAATAAACAAGAAAGCGCGCATTTCGGCGACGACAACTCGATCGCGGCCTCTGATTCACTGCCCGGAGAGGTTATAACATGTTCAAAAAGGATACACCTTGATTTTGATGAATAATGATGAGACACATGTCAGCAATTGCAGCTAAAGTTCCAACGGAGCAATTTCGCGCAAGAAAGTGTACTTTTCTTGAACTTTTTCAGGTCCCGGGAACTCCAAAATTCCTCAAAATTGCAGAGAGGTAGGGGAGGGGGTGGGGACATGGTCGGCCAGCTCTTGCCCTAGGAGAGTCTGTCGGCCAGGGGCAAAAAGTGAAGGGGCCGGCCAGCCAGTTAGGTGGCCGCGCCGGCCCAGTAGGGGCATTTTGGTCATTTTCGGATTTTCTATATATTCACACATCCAATGCCTCCGAAATTGCACCCCCAAGTGTGGAATTCTCTCCTCTTGCTCTCTAAGCCACTTTCTTGCTCAGATCTGCATTTTATACACGTCCTCGCCGCCTCCCACGCAAGTTGTTTCTGCGAAATCCTTCAGATTTAAGCACTTTGAGCCTACTAAAATTTGATTTCGGAGCTTCTCTTCTCATTTTCACCACCTGAGGTAAGTTTGTTTTAATATTTGGAATATTTTCCGGGGTTTGACTTTTGTTGACTTTTTATTTCCCGAGAGTTGACTTTTGTTGACTTTTTCCAATTTTGGCTCATTTTTGCTCCTTTTTGCAGATTATTTCTCGAAATGGCCGGCAATTTCCCCCACGGCGGAGGTTTTCCAGGGGCCGGAGACGACTTTGACATTATGGCACTCCCCCGAGGGTCCGGCCTTTCTTCCCCGATCGATACGCTCCAGCGGTACATAGGCTTCCGCGAGCTGTTT